>JBAGKK010488956.1:0-16027 GCA_037177015.1 Euceroptres primus
AAAAATACGGTACTTCCACCTAGTCTCCACACAGAGGTCACCCAATCTAGTTCGTTTTTGGTCAAATGAGATTTTTGAAAATGGTTTCTTGGATAAATGATTACCCTACCTTTCAACACCTTGTCTGTCTTTCGACCATATTTCAATTAGCAATAAATTTACATTGTTCATTTGTAATCTACTTTTACATTTGTGAGCTGAAATCCAAATTCCCTGATTTCTACAAAAATTCCCTGATTTTTCCCTGAGTTTTCCAGACTTTCTAAATTCCCTGATTTTTCCAGGTTTTCCAGATCGCTCGCCACCCTGAATCCAATTTCATGGATTCAAAATAAATGCACAATCAAGGATTAAGGTGCATTGAATAACTGCGTTTTACGCATTAGAATGATAAATATCCAATCTGATTCAATGAAAGCCTTTTTACAGGGCTATCATATAAATTACTTTGATGTTGATTTCTTCTCATTTTTAGTATCATTCCTCTCTGTCATACAGTACCGTCGGGAACTCCGCAAAAAATGAAGATACGGACATTTAAAAACAATCGTTGAAAAGCTTATTAAATTCCGCGTCGATTGAAAAATACATAAAGTGTTTTGGATAAATGTGGACAGAGAAAGCATGTGAGAAATATAGGGATCATTTCCATTTTGTCAAAACTTCGTTCCTCAACTTTGACTCGCGGCAACTTTCAGGAAAGTGATGAGAAAAATCTGTTAGTCACACAGAATGAACCGTGAAACATCCTCTTTAAAATGAGATCAAGAACATAAAAATATGTTCTATGATTCTCGAATTATCTTAAAAAATGTAGAAACGTGTCCTAGAAGAAAATCGGTCGGTCGAGCGGTGACTACAGTCTTTTGTCTCAATCTTCTGTGCGTTAACAAAGGACAGAAGATCGACCTGCCGCTCGATCGACCGATTTTCGTCTTGGACACAATACTATATTTTTTATGATAATTCGAGAACCATTGAACATTTTCTTATATTTTTCGTTTCTTTTTAAAGAGGAAGTTTCACGGTTTATTCTGCGTAGTTGACAAATTTTTCCCATCACTTTCGTGAAAGTTGCCGCGCGTCAAAGTTGAGGAACGAAAATTCGCCAAAAATGGAAATTATCACTATATTTCTCACATGTTTTCTCGGTCCACATTTATCGAAACCACTTCATATGGGACTCAATTGACGTGGAATTCAATAAAATTCAATGGATAGTGATTCAAAAAAAGAATATGTTTACATATTACAATATTTTTTTCATGAAACTCTGGGTCCGCAAGTTTTAAAGCTCTGTCCACCAAATTTTTTGATCACCCCTACTTAAGTTTGCATTGAGTCGTTAGAGAGAAAGTTCAATGTCCGTCCTGAGTATGTAGGCTTCCTATATTGTCCAAAAATTCGCCTTTATAAGAGTCAAATCAAGAAAATTTAGTTTCCCTTCTTTTTACATTTCTAATGTGAACTGCAATCTCGAGTGTACACTATTGAAACTATTCAACAGTAATTAAACTTTACATGCTTCTACACAGAGTGTCGAGTCATCAACGTATCTAGCATCAAGTAACAATTTAAAGTCAATCTTTTCAAAAACTTTATTTTCTAAGTTTTCCATTACTATCTCAGCCAAAATGGGTAATAGGACCGATCCTATCAGTGTTCCAAATTTGTGTTGATAAAATTTCCCATCAAATTTGAAATAAATAGAATGAAATACAAAGTCAATTGCATCCAGAAACTAGTTTTGTGTAATTTTAGTACGTCTTTTTATCAATTTCCACCTTTTTTTAATTTATGTAAATAATTCTTTTGCATAGGGTGGTTCACTATTGATAGGCGGTCCACTATTGGGGTGGTCACCCCTATTAGAAAATTCCCAATAAATGATTCTAACAGAAGCAATTGGAATCATTTATCATTGACCTTCCAATATTAGAAGCATTTCATATTATCACTTCAAATTAAATTTAGATAAGATCCTTCAACAAATGTAAATATATTAATTCATGTTTTATGTAATATATATCGAAAAATTTTGCATGCTCTCAGTTTACATTTCGATTTAAATTTCCAAAATACCAGCCAAAATGCAGCTAAAAGAATTTCTATATCTAAAAAATAAAAACTCAAAATTATCAACACTTTCCGCACTGATAATCAAAGTTTCACTGTCAGTTTCTTATGCAGTTTTTTTCCGCAGAATCCGAAAATGACGGAATCGTTTTGTATCGCGAGGATCTAGACAATAAAAACATTGGATTTTTTAAACCATGTTTCTTTTCCATAAGTTTTTTACTTTCCTAAAGATGAACAGATTAAGTCATACATATATTTTGATAGCTCTTGAGGAGACCTTTCATTTGAAACAAAAAACATCAAAATTTCTTTATTAATTTCAGAGAAAAATGATTTTGATAAAAAAATTTCTACGTAACTCCAAAACTAGTCATATTTGAAAGTCCAAGTTGTGTAGGATTACTCTACTAATGTTCCCCTACATGTTGTTGATATTAACGATGCAATTTGTTTTGTGTCCAGAACCAGATTACGGAAGGTTCTATGCATGGGCTAACACATGTAATTTAGCATGTAAGCAATATGGCCGGCCCTCTAGACCACCGCCTAATCCTGCGCCTTGCGACACCTTTTCTACTTCCACCATGGACTTTCTGGCCAAACCAACATTTTTAAGAATTTAAAGGTTTCAAATGCGGGCATAGTGACAAAAACCGGAGAAATCGATTAGTCGTATTTTTTTTAAAAGGTCGAAAAAAGTCGCATTTTTAAAAAAAAAGTTGTACACTCCGAGGCCTGAGTTAATCTTATGGACTGAGGTCGCGTATATTTTGACACCCCGTGAGAGAGGGGTATTTCAATATGCAAAAATCTAAAAGGATATACATATGTGAGAAAGTGTAAAATACTGACCTTCTCTCGTAGCATATCTCGGATTCTCGTTGCTTGACTTCTACTTCTGTGGAGTTCTAACTGTAATTCCAAACATCTTTCTTGCCAATTAAATTCTCCAATAGTGTTTGAAAATCCATCGAAGCTTTTGGAAGCACTATGGACAACACGAGATCCTTTTTTTCCTTCCGCAGTACCAGCACTTAATTGTTTCCTATCCACAAACGATTGATCTTCTTCGGAATAACGTTGTTTCTGTCCATCTGGATGCTTTCTACTGCAGAATGAAATTGACCGTTCAAAGTTTCCTCCCCTACAGGATGATCCTGAGTCATACGGTGAATGCATGCAATTGAGATTCTGTATATCGTTGGCTTTATTTTCAAAGCACTTCGGTCCAAAATCAGTTTGTGATCCAAATATTCTCGTATCTGCATATTCCTCTTGACCACTAGATTCTGAGCTAAAATTGTAAGGGCTGCACTTGTAAGATTTGATGCAATTGCGACTACTATTGCTACCACTATTATTACTATCTTTCAGTTCAACGTATCCTGCATTCCTCGCAGCTTGAAAAAAACTGTCACTTTTATGGAAAATGAGATTTGGAACATTAACGTAGGGCGAATCTCGGAAAGGCACAGGGCTACTGTCTTTGTTGATTCGTGGTTGAGGAGACGGCACTGGGACTTGACAAACTCGGCGAGGTAGTATTCGTAAACTTCCTGTTTCAATTTGGTTAAAATCGAAAGCATTAAGTCGTTCTCGCGATTCATCAGGTCCACTCAACGACCTCCCACGACTTTCTTCTGGTGAACCACATGATTCGTGAATTCGGGCTCCGAGACGTGGACTGCATGGGGCCGAACTCGACCCAAAGTCCAAGGCTATGCGAGCTATCGGATGCCTATCTACAATCTGTGAGAGACGACTCGCCGGTATTCCGCGAATGTCGTCCATTGCTTATGTTGTCAAAGAAGTTTTCATTATCGTGTTAATTATTTCAACCGATCGTACCCTAATCTCCATAATATTTCACAAATTGGCACTCCTTTATCCTTTCGAGAAAGACGCTTAAAGAATTATTTTCGTTTCTGCTGTGTTTCTCATTTTTGTATGCTTTGAATCCTGGATACACTCTGAAGGAAAACATAAATTAACATCTTTCAGTGAAAATTCATTTAGATTTACAAACATTTTTTATATTTCAATCAAATAGTTATTAGGAGAAATACTCTTGATTAAGTCACGAACGAGTTGAGATAAATTCACAAAATTCGAAGAAATTATAGTCACAGATGATCTACAAAATGGAGTAAGGTTCAAACCAAATCAGATAAGAAACATATTTTTTGTTTTATATTTTTTTCATCAATCATTTTAGACGTGATTTTCTGAAATTTTGGATAGAGTAAAAAAATGCTCTAAATGGTGGAGTCCATGTCACGTGATATCAGGAATTTTCAGGTTGGAATGGGATTTGATTGTAATTCGCTGTATTCAGTCCTTTGATAGTGGAAAAGCCAAATATTTTCGGAAAATTCGAAAAAATAGTGGAGATATGGGAAGTTTAATTTTTTGGTAACTTCTTTTTTTGAAAAAGGAATAACTCCAATTAAAAAATATTTTTAAACATTTTTGACAATTTTTTGAACATCCAAAAAACAAAAATCGAATTTTTGAAAATAATTATGAAATAATTAAAAATCTTTTAAGTCTTTAAGCCCATTTTGTTCCATGCAGTTTTATAAAATGAAATATCATGAAAATGAGAACTGTTAAATTTTGATAGCCTTCGTGCGATCCCGTAGAAAAAATTTCATTTTGTAGATTATCAAAATTAGACACTCTTTGTGAATGTTCATAAAGTAAAAATATAAATTCCTAATGAGGAATAATTATTTATTTAAGTGTAATTGCCAAAAAAGTGACTATTTCTTACTGTGAGATTTTCTTTGAAAAAATTGTTCCCAAATCGTTATTTTTATTTTTCTAATCTAGCCTAAGAGAGGAAGAAAATTTGTTTTCGTACAATTGTGATTTAATTAATATTGTGCAAACATAGTGATAATTATTTACTGCTATTAGAGGTTGACGACAAATCATTTTCTAAATATACACAAATCTTCTTAAGCATAAAACTAACAATTTTACCTGGTATTTTAAATAGTCTAAATCATTATTTTCGAAATTTAGACTAAAATCGTAAAGGCACATTCCAAAACAATAAACTTGTTGGACAGAATTTGAAACGATTTTTGAAATCTTTAACTCTAAAATATTTAACTTAAAGACCAATTAATAAAAAAATATTTTTAATATTATTTAGCAATTTTTCATTTTAAATTTGTAGTTTGGACCATCGAATGACAGGACATTCTTTAAACTTATTAATTTACAATTTTTAAAGGAAGTCGTCCAAAATTTTTTAATTAATAAATTGTGCTTTAATATGAGAACTTTAACGAGATACTTTTAGAAAAAAAAATTAAGCAATAATCAAAAGAAATATGGACAATGACTGAGACAAAATAGGTAAAATAGTCAACAATATGGCAATCACTCTTAAAAGTTTATTTTAAAAGGAAACATCATAATTTTGAAAATCAACATTTACAGAAATTCTTATTTCAAACCGTTCAAAAGCAGTAAACTACTTAGTTTTCAGTGCTCAAATTTTGGAAAACATTGTATGCACTTTCATTAAGTTAATTTTCACAAAGTTATCATCATATAAAACGAAAAACTAGAAATTTTCTGAGATCAAAAAAACCTGAAGATGACACTGCATTTTCAAAATCTTTATTAAAAAAACATATTGAATTTGATACGGGCATAAATGTCCTATTAGTATTTTGACCTTCTCTAATACGCGAAACATATTATTAATCATACTTGCGGAACACTCGTCACATGCGCCGCGTGCCGGGCGATCGATCTCGCCCGTAGTACCAATGTAATCCCGCTAGACAGCAAAGAGTCTAGGCAACAGACAAACGAGCACGCGATTCTGTGGCATATAAGTCGCCACACAGCGCAGTCCGCAGTGCCAGTCACTTTTCCCTGGTTGGGCAACTGACCAGTTCTACCTCGAACTCTCCCAACTGCTGACAGCCTCCCCCCCTACCCTTGCCTCGAACCTCGTCTCCTAGTGATGATCTTGTCATTATCAAGCATCTTGAAAAAATTATTGAATGGCACTAATATATATGTTACGATGTTTAATTGAACATTTTAATCCTACTTTATGTTTTCAAAAACACGATTTTTCGAAAAAAACACAAAAAACATTTGACGGTTGAAGAATTTGGTTAAAAATATTCTCGAAATTTCGAGCAATATGAAACAAGATCAAGATTTTCTTGTCTTGAGGTGCATCACTATCGTCTCCGGACTTGTATCGGCAATCGGCCTAGCCTATACGGTCAGGTATTTTTTGGTCTCAAATAAAGAGTGCTTTACGGAACAAAACCGACTTTTTACTCTCGACACCTTTCTTTCGTGAACGTGCCCTCCCCGGCGTCCACCTTACCTGGTGACGCTCGGAAGCGTACGCAACCAGCTGCGCCCAGACGGTATCTCTCTCAAGCGCAATCCGGCCACTCGAGAGACACTCCCGCGCAGCCTTCTTCTCCCCCGCGGCCTGCATCACAGGAAGATGTTGGTCCTCATGAAGTAAAGAGGGTCGTCACCATCAGAGCCTACACTTCACCCAGAAGAGTCCAGCTCATCCCTCCACCCCGGGTTCCACCACAAAGAGTAGCAACCCAGGAAGCCGCCGGCGCCTTCGCTGCCATTGCCTTCACTACGGCCGCCTTAACTGGCCCACGGTCAACACGTAAGCGTTGAGAGTTCACGTGTATGGGGAGAACAAGGTATTTCTACAACTGAAGGAGTATCCGGTGAATCCAAGGCATCGAGAGGACTTTCTAAAATAAGAGCTGACCTCTCTCAACCGGGACTGAGCCAGTTTCCAAGTAGTTCGATCCCCGCCAAGGCTTGTACAAGGCCGACACCCTCCTCCTCGGACACGAGAAGAGTGGATACGGCACCAGAGACTCGCCCAAGGACAACCAGGATCGTCGACCAGCTACCCCGTCGAAGAATACGAGTGGCAACAGGACCTCTTTCAAGTCCTTCTGGGGGTGGATCGAGTAGTCCCCAGGATTCTCGAGACGGAGATTCTGGCAACGCCACTCGTGAAGGGAAGTGACGGAGGATACAGCAAACGGGATACCACCCAGGACACCACAGGAAAGTGCACTTCTTGCATGTTCCGAACCATTAAAATCAATCGGCCCTTTTTATGGCCACCTAAACTTTTTCAACTATGTCCAGCGTTCTCTAGCGCCCGATCACATCCATCCTTACAAACGCAGATGTTGATCACTTCACCAAATGTAGCATCCCTATCGACCCTCTTGCTAAGGCTTTACTCCCCACCCCCCTCCTAGCATCAGGACTGCAGGTGAAAAGGCTCGATTGGACTATGTCAAGTGGCGCCCAACGTGGGGCACACGATCACGTCGAGATCGTTTAAGCATCAACGTAACTGAAATTACTTCCCACCAGCTCGGAGATGAGCTAACCTCCCTTTGATGCCTCGTCGACCTAGACTGCAATACAGACGCCGTCACTCTTGCACCACGTCCTTCCGTGACTTACGAGAACGGCTCAACAACGCTCGAGACAACACTATTCCACCTACGGAGTAACGCTATTTTAAGACCACGCCTAGTCAACCACAGAGGAGGTTTTGACCATACGATTACCCGGATCTTTCAGAACGTCGACCCCGGTCTGTCATCATCGAGATCCATTTGAATAGGCATCCATCTACAGACACTTCTGGAAGTGCTAAAACACCCAGTGGCGCTTAATTCAATTCCAACATTAGAAGACGTGTCTTCGAAAGAAAACACGCCTTCCGACGACGGACTCTGCCCCAGCTGCTCACACTGCCAGAATTCTTCGTAGGCAGGACACACCTCCAATCTCGTACCTCTACACCCCTCGCTTATTAAGGGGAGGGAGAGTACAGAAATTTCTTCGGTCTCGTCACTTCTCCATGATGCAGAGGAAGCCTCCACGAGTCTTAAGTGATCCAGCTGCTGATCCACCACCTCCATACCGCCAAGATTCTTCTTCATTCTTCATGAAATTTCAATTCTACCGAGTTCCAAGGATTTCGTACAGGCGACCTCTCCTCCATGATGACCGACCAACTTGAAGCAGGATCAGCGGCTCAGACCGGACCAGTAGGCGCACTACCTCACGGCGCACCTCCTCAACCAATAGGAGATCTTCAACCTCAAGCAGACGGCGACGAAAAAATGCCAGGGGCTGACCCGCCTCCAGTGGGACAGCCACCCGTTCGACTCCAACACCAGGCCACAGCCCCCTTTGTCAACTGGCAAGAATATCGTGCCTTCCTACAAGCCGCCCCGGCACCACCACCACCACTACCGTAGTTCCAAGGATGAGACTACGAGGACCCAAGGACCTTCATCACGCAGATGACAGCCTAATTTACCACCGTAGGAACCTCACCCAGTCAACAGGCCATCGTCGCCGCATAAGGACTCCAGGAGAATGCATCGCTACGACGGTGCAACCCTCAAGTGCCGCCTGTTCGCTCAGCGCTACTGTCAAAAACAAGGAAAGCGAGAACCTATGGGAATATTCCTAAGAAGGAAATCCCTCCTCTTCCAACGGCTGCAACCAACCGTGACTGAGGCAACCAAAGTGGCCACCCTGCTGGAGCAACTACGACCTTCCATTCGGCAAAAAATCAGCGCCTCGCAGCCTATCACGCTGACCATGCTCATCACTCGTGCAGTTCACACCTGCCTACCCTAAACAGGAAAAATGGAGGAGGGGGCGTCCAACGATCCCCCCCAAACCAAAACTAAATACTGCGACACGGCGATAACGATACCTCATTTTCACATCAACGGAAACAGAGTGAAGGTACTCTTCGATTGTGCGGCCACGGATAATTTCGTCCACATTCGCTGTCTTACCAAGACCCAGCACACCTAACTGCGTCCCAATCTAGACCTGGTGGACGTAGCCAAAAGCAGGACGGAACTGCCGATCTTGGAAAGATCCAACTGCGATTTACCGTCCAATAGAGGCCTTTTACCGCTACCTTCCTCGTGAACAGTGAGATAGACGAAGATGTCATCCTCGGCGACGCTTGGATTGAGGAGCAAGGAATCATCTATGATCGTCCCCTCAAATGCCTCTCCGCAGGCACGACCAGCCGATTTACAATCTACTGTGAATCGACGTACCAACCTGATAAAACCGACGATCCCGAGATTGCAGCCGCACTCCCTGGGATCCCCGAGCAGTATCGAGAAGACTTCCAGCGAGTTCTTCAACGCTTCAAGCACCTGATGAATCTCAAGGGTAAGCCTACTTAGACCAGGTCAGCAGTTCACAAAATCGAACTAATGACCAACAAATCCTTCTACCTGCGACCGTACCCGTGCTCGAAAGAGAAAAGAAAGATTATATGGTAACAAGTACAAGAGATGTTGGCCAATGGAATCTTCGAACCAGCTAACTCGCCCTACAGATCCCCTGTGGTAATTGTCACACGTAAGAACGGCAAACCCCGCTTCTGCGTAGACTATCGTCGACTCAACTCCATCACCGTCGATTCATCACAGAAACTGCCGAAGATGCAAGATACCCTCAAGGAGTTAGTAAATGCCAAGGTTTTCTCCACTATCGATCTACGGAATGGGTACTGGCAAATACCGTTAGACCCCGCATCGAAGCAATATACCACCTTCACCGTACCACAAGGAGGGTCATTTCGCTTTAACATGATGCCGTTCGGATTGAAAAATGCACCAAGGACCTTTCAAACTTTAATGGCCCACTGTACTTGTAGAATAGCTCAACAAATTCTTAATGGTTTACCTCGACGATAATGTGATCTATTCGCAAAACTGGGAGCAACACATCCAACACGTTAACCTAGTGCTGGAACGACTACGTATCCACGGATCCAAGTACTCATTGGCGAAGAGAAAGTTTGGAACTACTACCACGGAGTACCTCGGATACGTCATCTCGGCAGAGGCTGAACATGTAACCGCAGTACTTCAAGCAAAACCTCCAACGACCAAGAAGCAGCTTCAAAAGTTCCTGGATACTTGTGGGTGGATACAAGAATGTCCCCCACTTTTCCGATGCAGAAGCACCATTAACCGATCTCCTCCGAAAATCTGGAAAGTGGACCTGGACACCCGAAGCAGATGAGGCCTTCCGAAAAATCAAGACACTCTTCGGACAACCCCTGGAACTAGGAAGATTCAAACCTGGACTTCCCTACACTCTTCAAAAACCGACACCAGTGATGTTGGGATGGGAGCGGTCCTTTACCAAACGCGACCCGACTCCACCCGTAAGATCCTCAGCTTCGCCAGTGCAAAGTTCTCCTCTGTGGAGGCTCGTTATGAGAAGAATATACAATATACCATCACGACCTCTATGACGAGATTAACCTCGCTCAGCAACAGGATGAGAGACTCACTAAACTGGTTCGAAAGTTTCAAACCCTCAGCGAGAAACCCAATCCGACCAAACGTGATCGGGACTCTCTTCTAATTCACAATTCGACGACACTGGTTTCTGAAGGCACAGTCAAGCACATCCAGAAACCTGGCTACTTCTCGTGCTGCAGGAGGTGCGCGAACTTGTCCTAGCCGAATATCATGACTCCGGACTGGCGGGATGTCACCGACCTCTTTTCCCGATCGATGATGCAAAAGCTCACAGGATCACCCGTTTAATGGAGACTGAGGTATTCGCCCGCTACGGATACCCATGGGCCCTGCTAACTGACAACAGGACCCAATTCACCGGCAGTCAATGGATCCAAGCCTGTGGAAAATGGAGAGCATCGAGTTGGACAACGCCCAGCTACCATCCATGAACCAATCCAACGGAACGTCGGAATCAGGACTTAAGAACGGGATGCACTTCCGACTAACCAACCACCAAACTAAGAACTGGGATCTGAACATTCCGGAAATCCTCTACAATACCAGGACCAGGCTGAACGCCACTACTGGCCTCACACCAAGCGAGGTTTTCTTCGACATATCTTTGAATCATCCTGGGGAATGGACATTCCTCACTCCAGAGGCCACACCTTCTACTTCAACGTCCAGGAACGCCCGGATCCATCAAGTACAGAAACATCAAGAGGACTACCTACAAAGAGTCGCCAAGAAACCCACAACCAAAGCTCTGCCCTACTACAAACCAGGGACCAGAGTAAATATAAAGTCACATGTTCATTCTGACGTACAAAAGAGTTTCAATGCAGCATTGGCCCCTCTACAGAATGGACTCTTCACATTCACATTCCTCGAACGAGTCGGTGATCATGACTACGAAGTTCAAGCAGTAGACCGAGTAGCAAGATTTCACTCCAACCAAATCTATACAGCAGTCGATAGAAAGGGTGACCAATTCACCCATCGAGACAGCGTACGCCCCGTCATATCAGACCTGGATCTTGTCGACACTCACATCGCACAAGGTAGCCAAGCTCAACCACCAGCTCCAAGAGTGCTCCAACGCACCGAAGAAGGTATACATCAGTGACCGGCGGACATGACGAGTACCCCGGTCCTCCAACCAGTTCCTGCCAAACTCCACATCTCCTCGGACGGTCCAGACATCGTACGTTCAGTACCGGTCACGAGTATAAAATCGCTTCATTCGCATCTTATCGGAAAAAATTCTTGTATTTTACATTTAATAGCTCGGAAAGGAAACGCGATTGTAACTTTTCGCAAAAAACATTGAAGAGGTTAAGAAACTTCGCGTCGAAAAAGCTATATGTGAATAGCTTTGGAATGTTCTTAGTCAAGATAGGATTTAAGAAAACTAGAAGAAAATAATGTGCTAGGTGAGAAATTTTCTACCTTTTTTCAATTCCTAGAAAAATGTAAAAAAGATTTAGGAGAATTTTGAAAAAATTCATAACGGTATTTTAAAATGTAAGCTTCAAAATGAAACCTAGAAACTCCAAATATCTTCACTAATCATCTAGTAATAAATATAAATGTGCCATCATATTTTTATTTTCGCGAGACTCCATGAACATGTAGTGAATACAAGCAAAGGCTTGATTGTCGCATGTTTAGAACTTGAAGCAGGACCGTCTTGCACTAAAAAAAAATTTGGGAACAAGGAGCGCCTTTTTTATTTCTCGCTATGATTTCAAAATCTAATTAATTTACAATTAATTATTTATTAAAATTAATTACCAATTTTAATTGTAATTTAATTAGAATTTGAAGTCATAGCGAGAAATAAAAAACGTGTCCCTTGTTTCCAAAATTTTTTTAAGTGCAAGACGGTCCTGCTTCAAGTTCTAAACATGCGACGATCAAGCCTTTCCTCGCATTCACTACATGTTCATAGAATTTTGCGAAAATAAATATATGATGACACATTTGTATTTAATACTAGATGATTAATAAAGATATTTGGAGTTTCTCGGTTTCATTTTGAAGCTTATACTTTAAAGTACAGCTATGAATTTTTTCAAAATTCTCCTAAATCTTTTCTACATTTTTCCAGGAATTGAAAAAAGGGTAGAAAATTTGTCACCTAGCATATTATTTCCTTCTAGTTTTCTTAAATTCTATCTTGATTAAGAATATTCCAAAGCTATTCACATATGGCTTTTTCTACGTGAAATTTCTTAACTTTTTCAATGCTTTTTGCCAAAAGTGAAATTCGCGTTTCGTTCCCGAACTATTAAATGTAAAAGACAAGAATTCTTTTCCGATGAGATACGAGTAAAGCAGTCTGATACTCGTGATCGGTACCGTAGAGGTACTACTTTCTCGTCGACAGCGGGCACTGTACAACCCCTGGCGGACCAATGCACAGTCACCAGCGAGCACTCTACAACTCCTGGGCGACTCTCATCTCTCCAGGGGCTTCGATCTGGAAGATACATAACCAGCCCCTGACACTATCCTCAGGGCATCAACCGTCTACAGGCGGCATCGGGGTAGGCCTCGCAAAAGATTGTGGACCCACGGAAGTCGGACCTCCAAGCGCCCCTTATTCAGACGAATAAGTGAGGAAGGAGACGGAAGAAGCCTCGAGTTGAGCCGGACGGCCAACTCTTCAACGGGATTGCCCCGATACCACCACCACCACGTCGGGATAAGACTCCAAAGCGGTCAGAGCAACAAACTCTAACGGAAGCTCCTCCGATAGTCAAACGCCGTGGATGACGTTTGACCCAGGAAAGGGTTCTAACAAGCAACTTGTGAAGCCATCCAACGCTGTCGACGGCAGCCTAATAATTAGCTAAGGCTACAGAACTCCTCGTCGACAACGCAGAAACGTCCCCGAGGACGGCCTAGAAAAAGGCCAAGAATCGGCTCTCGCGAAAAAACTGATCGACGCTACGAAGATTCTTCGCCGACAACTTCGTAGTAACATCGTCAAAAACCTGTAAATATTGTACATTCTTTTGCCTTATTTGTAAACCTAAGTTTATTATCTTTTCCGTTTGTCTAGATTTTTTAATAATCGATTAATTAGTATTTTGTCCTCGTCAATATCTAAATTCAATTTAATAGAAAAATTAGGCAATGAAATGGATCACCCATCATCGGTTCTATGAGAAGAGGGAGATTTCTTTCCTTGATTTACTCATTGAGAAAATTAACTTCATCTAAGAAAAGATTAACCTCGATGTTAAAAATCGTTTCTCTCTCCTCAAAGAACTAATGACTGGTGACCCTATAATTTATAAGAATGTAAATACCGAAGCATTTCTCCTTAAGAGAACATAATAGATATTAGGAAATCTAATTACTTAAGAATACCGTTAATTAAGTAAGATCTCCTTAAGAGAACCCTGAAATTGTTTCGTGTACTACAAAAGCGCCCGTGGTTTGATACGGCCATAAATGTCTTATCAGTATGTTCACCTTTTCTAATAAGCGAAACACATTAATAATCATACTTGTAGAACACCCGTTACATGCGCCGCGTGCCGGACGATCGATATCGTCCGCAGTATCAATGTAATCCCGCCAGGCGGCAGACAGTCTAGGCAACAGACAAATGAGCACGCGATTTTGTGACATATAAGACGCCACATAGCGCAGTACCAGTCACTTCTCCCTAGTCAGGCAACTGACCAGCTCTACCTCGAGCTTTCCCAACCAGTGAGAGCTCTCCCCTTCCCCTTGCTGCGAACCTCATCTCCGGACTTGTCTCGGCACTCTACCTAGCCTATACGGTCAGGTACTTTTTGGTCTCAAATAAAGAGTGCTTTGCAGTACAAAACCGACTCTTTACTCTTGACACCTTCCTTTCGTGAACGTGCCCTCCCCAGCGTCCACCTTACCTGGTTGCGCTCGGAAGCAGACGCAACCAGCTGCACCCAGACGGTACCTACCTCAAGCGTAATCCGGCCACTTCAGAGGCACTCCTGCGCGGCCTTCGTCTCTCCCCACACCCCCGGCGCGGTCTACATCACAGGAAGACGTTAGTCCTCATGACGTAACCAGAGCGCAACCGACACACCCAACCAGGATCGTCGACCAGCCACCCCGTCGAAGAATACAAATGGCAACAGGACCTCTTTCAAGTCCTTCTGGGGGTGGATCGAGTAGCCCCCAGAATTCTCGAGACGGAGGTTCTGGCAACGCCACTCGTGAAGGGAAACGACGGACGATACAGGAAACGTGATACCACCCAGGACACTAGGGGGTGCGCACCATTAAAACCAATCGACCTTTTTTATGGCCACCTAAACTTTGTCTACTACCTCCAGCGTTCTCTAGCGCCAGAACACATCCATCCTTACAAAGGTGGATGTTGGTCACTCCGCCAAATGTAGCATCCCTATCGACCCTCTTTGCTACGGCTTTACCCCCCATCACCTGGACGGAAGGGGAGGGTTCAATTAGCCGATGTCAGATTAAATTATTATACGATTTTGAAGCATTTCGATTTCAAACTCTTCAAATTTTATGCACTTCAAATTTTCAATTGTTAAGTTCTGAAAACTATTGAAATTAAGATATTGAAATGTTCAAGGAACATCTTTAAATTTTAAATTATTCAGTTTTGAATGCCGAATTCAGAAAATGTTTAATTTCTAAAACTAAATTTAAAATTCTACAATTTCAAATGTATTAATTTTAAGATTTTATTTAAGACTCTAATTTTTAATAATTTTTATATACAATAATAAATTAAAAAATATACAGTTTTCAATGCTTACTTCTACATTTATGTTCGCTTTTATTTTTTAGAAAGTCACTATTAGTCCCGCTTTTTTATTAAAGTTACGTTTGGTCACTTTTTCAAAATAAACTCAATTTTTACTTTTTTTAAAAATAAGTTTTTCCAATCTTTTCATATTTCCTCTATTTGTATTTTTTTATATTTATTGCAAGTAACAATATTCTAAAATTATACAATTTCAAATTGAAAACAATCACAAAGATCAAATCAAGGTAGAGTCATTCAAAAATTGAAGAACTAAAATTTTAAAGAGTTTGAGTTTAAAAAATTTTCCATTCAAAGTATGCAAAGTTTGATCTATTTATAAAACATTTTCTGGAGATCAAGCCACCCTAAAAAAAAGTTTCTCTGATTTTCATGGCTTTCACGTATGTTGTAGTATATATCGACCCAAGATACGGTGCTAAAGGATTCGGCAATGTGTTGCCTGATTGCCACCTAGGCACAGGTAGACTATTTCCATGAAACATGCAGCCGACTCTCGCTTAAAAAACTGATAACCCCGGATAGATTAATTTTATTCTTAATTTTAAATATGAGTCCATCATTTTGTTTAGTTTCGACCTCTTTAATTGATCATTTAATAAGTTTTCGGATTGAAGGTCATTGAATCAAAAACAACTCTTGATAGAGAAAAAATTAATTAAAATTGACTACGTTTCGAACCTGATATGGTCCCTTCTCAAGCCTAAAGTCAATAATTTATTGATAACATAGATCAAAAAAGATCCTCATTTCTCTTCTTTCCTACTTAATTTTGAATTTTCACTTTTTACAGTTGTTATTAATTTTTTACAAAACTAAT
>JBAGKK010488967.1:0-16025 GCA_037177015.1 Euceroptres primus
TTTCTGGAAGAATAACTTATTGGAACAATAGGCTATTCCCACGGAAATTTTTGCGTGGCAATCGATTAGTGTTACGGAAATTTACGTAACAATAAGTTATTCTTACGGGAATTTTTACGTGAAAACAATTTATTGTTACGGAAATTTCCGTAACAATAATCGATTGCCACGGAAAATTTTCCGTGGAAATAACCTATTGGTACGTAAATTTCCGTAACAATAGTCTATTGTAACGGAAAAATTTCCGTAACAATAATCACGGAAAATTTTCCGAGGGAATAGCCTATTGTTACGGAAATTTTCGTAACAATTGTCACGGTAAAATTTCTGTAAAAATAACTTATTGTTACGGAAATTTCCGTTACAATGGCCTATTGTTACGGAAAAATTTATATAAGAATATCTTATTGCTACGGAAATTTCCGTAACAAGAGTCTGTTGCCACGGAAAACTTTCCTTGGAATAGCCTATTGTTACGGAAATTTCCGTAACAATAGTCTGTTGTGGCGGAAAAATTTCCGTGGAAATAGTCTGTTGTGACGGAAATTTCCGTAACAACAGTCTATTGTCACGGAAAAATTTCCGTAGGAATAGTCTATTGTTACGGAAATTTCCGTATAAATAGACAACCCTAATTTCCTAAGAGTTTTTACGGTGAGTGCTGATTATCGCAAAATGCGAGCTTACAGATGTATAATTTTTCATTATTTATATGACATCATTTTTTACTCCCTAGGGAGTAAAAAGTACTTCTCGCTCTCTAGGGAATAAAAGTACTTTTTCCTCCCTAGGGAGTGAAATGTAGAGGTTTATCCCCGCTTAATAGGCATGAAAAAGGGCTGAATCGTGCATGTGTTATAACAAATTTTTTCGTGCGGATTACGATGTGGCGAGTTATGCACTTTTTTTTCCACCGTTTTTTGATTGACAGGCGATATTTCGCAACCGATTTCGAGTGGCAGGCACTCGAATTCATATTGAATAATGTTTTCAGCATCTGTGTGCGAAATTTCATCCGATTCGCAATGAGCACAGTTATCGTATTCAAAATACAACTTAAAATTTTTTTTATAAAGAAACGCAACCAATCTGAGCAGGCAGACACGCGATTTCATATTGTACATCAATAAGGCTATTTTCTGTAATTTTTCCTGCCGGGATGAAATCAGCCCGACCTAAGTGTCGCTGGCTCCCGGCCTAAAATTTCGTATTATGGCTCATAGTGAATCCTCTGACAGAAAAGATTTCTCTAATCTTACCACTTGACCAAAAGTTAATAATCACATCTACAGTTTAAATAAGTTTCTTCATAAGTAAAAGATATCAACCCCAGAATTCAATTCGAAAACTGAAGAGTTTTAAATTGTAAAATCAAGATGCCAATTCACAGAGTAAAATAGAAAGCTGTAAAAAATCTCAAAAGGTGCTCCACGCGTACATTACATTTTTTGTAATATAATAAATCACACGTAATATTATCGTGTAACTCATATTTAAAAAAAAAACAATATATTACACGCTATTTTAAAACCGCACGATCAAAAAGTAGGCCTGATAGTATTGACGCGTACCATCAAACTTAAATACAATATAATAATTATTATAAATTTAATAATTATAAGAGCAAAATAACGGAAAAGCAAACGCAGGTTCACTTTGACGCAATGATTCTTTGACATTCTCAAAGTTAGCGATTGAATATATATACTTTTTGTACAGTACGTCATAATACACCCACGATTATTGTGCAATGGGTGGTCACGACGCAAAAAATTGTTGCAGGCGTTGCACTGTCCTTCGATCAAGGGTGCAAAGGTCGAAATCGAAAGTTTTCTTTGTGATTTCGTACTGCCCGGTTTCCGCAATAACCTGAACGACTCGCTGCAATTCCTGATTATCTTGTAGCGTCATGATCTTGTGCTGCAGGTCTTTTAATTGAGACACGTATTCTTCTGAAAAGGAGGGAATATCAGGCTCAACTAAAGTACTATTGGTCGAATCAGGAGCGACTTGTTCGCCCTCGTCTTCGCTTTCTTTACCTGTTGGCTGTTTGTCCGAAGCATCTTCTTCTTTAACTTTTGCATGATGTACAGAATCCATATCAGCCGCAATAGGCGATTGGCTAGACGAAACGGGCTCAACAATTGGAGAAGCAGATTGATCTCTCTCCTTCTTGACAGATCGTTCTTCATCTCCTTTGCTTTCGCTTCTCCTTTTCCTCTTTTTGGTTTCCTTCTCCTCGCGATTGCCTTTCGACTTTTCTCGCTTGGTTCGATCGCTCCGGCTTTTTTTATCACTAGGAGGTGGAGGCGACATGTTTGGCTTCGATTCATTAGAAACCGTTGGTGGTAATACTGGCGCTGAATCCTTTTTCACAACCGGAATGGCTTTTGGCTCCACGAAAGATTCGTCGTCCAAGGAGGGTGCAGAATCGCTGCTGTCCCTATCGGGCATTTCTGCCAAAAGAGTCGAGAGAGGATTCGCCGCCACTGGAGGAGGAACATTATTCTGCTTTTCACTGGAACTCTTATTTTTCTCCCGTTTCTCCTTTTTCTCCCTTTCCTTGCTCCCGTCTCGTTTGTCCTTTTTCTCTCTCTTTTTGTGTTTATTCTTATGCTTCTCCTTGTCCTTTGAGTCTTTCGTTTTCTCTGGCTTTTCAATCTTCTCAGATTTCTCCAGTTTCGGTGGCTTTTCTTCTTTTACTTTCTCGATATCCTTCAGCGGTTTCGGTGATTTCCGACCATCCTTTGGTGGTTTGAACTCTTGAGTCTTTTCCTTCTCTACTTTCTCTGTCTTTTCAACCTTCTCGACTCTCTTTTCCACGCTCTTGGATTCCTTAGATTCTTTGCTTTTGTCACGTTCCTTGTCCTTGTGTTTGTCCTTCTTCTCCTTTTCTTTATCCTCTTTGTGCTTTTTCTTGTCCTTCTTTTTCTCGCTTCTGGATTCGTCGGAAGTACTTTTGGAACTGTCCTTTACTTTTTCTTTCTCCTTTTCCTTGTCCTTCTCCTGGGTTACTTTCTTGGACTCCTTCTCCTTTGATTTTGGAGATGGTGCTCGTTTCGGTTGAGGAGGTGGAGGAGTCGGTGGTTTTTTTATTGGTGGAGGTGAGGACGGTCTCTTGGTTCCAGGACTCGTGTGACTACTTTTGTTCGTTGGACTCTGCGATCTTTTTGACTTGTCTTTATTCTTCTCCTTCTCCTTGGATGAATCTCTGTCTTTCTTCTCCTTTCTATCCTCAGAACTTTTCTCCTTTTTCCCATCCTTGTGTGGACTGTGTTTCGCTTTAGAACTTTTATCAGTTTTTTCTACCTTTTCCGAGGATGAGAGTTTCGTACTACTAGTTTTGTCGGATGAAGAAGACAACGAAGGCTTCTTCGTATCCGGGGAGACTTTCGTCCCTGCAGTCTTTATCGGGGGCCCGAATAAGTCGGCGAAAGCATTTGATGCTCTCGGTTCCGCCATCCTATGCTTCTTCCCCTCGGTTCCACTTAACTTAGGTTTACCTACCATTGGTGGAGCGGCTTTACTCTTTTCTGGTGTTCCCTCTGTATTAGCTACTACAATCTGCAACAAAGAAATCGTTACAGGAAGATTGCCCAACGCTTTTAATATTCTTGAAATTGAGCGTAAATTTCAAGAAACTTACAGCTCCACCTTTGAGAAGTCTTTTCTTAAAATCTTCATTAGGGCTATGAAATATCTCGCTATGCGTTACAACTTTATTTATCGCCGGACCACTGGGTTGGAGTTGCAGATCGTAGGAAAAGTGGAACTTTTTCGGTTCATCCTTGTTCCTTAGATAAACATAGATAGGAATTTCGAATCCGGCATAGCCTGATTCCTTTACTACATATGGAGGTTCTTTCAGCACCCTTTTTGGCTTGGGAAATGTCTCGTGCAGGTGAAAAACAACTGAAAGGAAAGTTGCAAAATCAATGGAAGGAAAATTCAGATTTAGAGCAGCTTCTAAAACACGTCATAAACGATTTTTAAATTGTTGCTAGGAAAACAAATTATTTATTTTCTCCGATTTTTCTTAAACTTTGTGACGTGAAAATATGCTGGCGTACAAAATTCGATGTGTGCTCAACTATTCACGTGACATTGAGCAAACTGCAGATAGCGTGATTAAATTTTGTGCAGAAGAATAGTGAGCATATTCTATGAAAAATTCTTCCTTCCCCTCAATTGATGACGTATTTTATTAATAGACCCTTTGAAAAGACAAAAAGTCATAGAATTTCTTCAAAAAATATTGAAAATCGTAACACCATATCACTTGCTGAATGCTGTAAAATTTGTTTCTAAAAGTTTCTAGGTAAATAAAATCAATTAATCTTTGGGATGGATTTTAGAAGAAAGGGATAATCTCTTTCATGTTTTCAAAATACCTACTTATTTGTTAGCAATTCTGTTCTTTCATTTACATACATAATCAGTTTGATTAGGAACTTGTTGAGAGAATCAGAAAAAATTAAAATTAAACAACTGAATTCCTATTTATAAACAAAACAAATAATACTCCAGTTTTGAAAAATTCTTTGATTCTCAAATTACCAGTTTGTGTTTAGGAACACAGTAATAAATAATATTAATTTGTAATAATGCAGTCATAAATTGTTCACTGAATTCAACTCCAAGGTAATAAAAGTGCCTAATATGAACAAACACAAAATGTGCAGAAATAAAATTAGTTTCAGAGTTGCAATTATAAATTTTCATCACTTTAAAAGTTAAAGCAATAAAGCAATCTGTGCCTAGCACACTTATTGCAAACATAAAATAAAAATTACAATATAATGCGTGAAAAGTGAAAGTGAAAAACACGTGATTTAAATCTGATGTTACTAGTATTATAATAAATGTTCAAAATCGAATAAATGCGAGATTATTATGAACTTTCAACTAAACTATGATTAGAACCGTAATTCTTTGGTAAGTATTAATTTTCTACTCTTCAAAAGATTTAATTAGTCCAAATGTTTTCTTGTTTTATTAAAAATTAAAAGATTTTGCAGTAATTTCTTTGAAAAAATAACAGTTTTAAAAATTAATAATAATGGATGCTTTCATGGTGAATTTTTTCAGTGATCATGGCCCTTTGTAGGGATGGGAATAAAATTGTGCTTTTTGGACTGTGAAACCTTAGATAACTGAAACGATAGAAAAGAAATAGGAAGAGCAGAGACACTATATTTATCTCTCCATCCAGGGGGTGGCAATTATTTCCATTTTGACCCACATTTGGTACACAGTTACTTTTTAATCCAAAACAGAATTATTTTTAAAATAATAAATTAAGATATGACACAATATGAATTATTGCTTTTCTTTAGAAGTACAAAAAGAAGTTGCAATTATAATTTTTCTATGAAAAAGACATTGTTCACGACTTCGCTTAATCAGATTTAAATCAAGTTTGTACGAAACTTTTGCTAACAGAGATTAAAACCTGCGATTTCCAAACATAAATACCTTTTATTTATTGTCTGTGAAGTGTTGAACGCAGTTAAGCGTCGTTTTTCAATGTTACTTTTTGTGTTGTTTCAACTACTGCAAATGAGTTGTAGGAGTTGCTTAAAATTAATGTATATTTCATAAAACTCATACAAAATCTAAAAATAAAATTGATTGTATCTGTGTATGAATTTGTAAATATATATATATAAATAACTTTTAATTTAGTGTCAAATTCCAAAAAAAATAAGAAAGAAGAATCAGACAATGAAAGTTTTTATCACTTAAATAATTTTGTCAAATTCTATAAATGCCTAGAATTTATAAATTCATACAAAACCTTATAATGTTGATAAATTTGTAGATATACATTACATACATATAAAATCAAAGAAACTGAAAGATATTACATTATTATTATTTAAAATATTAATATGCACCTTTAACTTCCGTAAATAAATTAAAACTTGATCAAATTTGTTCTTTCATTTGCTCGAAATTGTCATTTTTGTTATGATTTTCAATGTTTTCGAAAGAAACCAATGAATTCTTCACGTTCATATCGAACGTAAAAATATTGAACAAAAATTTAGAAACAATTTAAAAAAAAAATATTGCATATAGGCTCTTTATATCTAATTAGAATGAAAACTAGTTTTTTTTTCCTTTCAAAGATAAAATTATATCAAAATAATAAACTCGCATGCGATAATAATGTAATAATAATGAAAATTAAATAATTAAATAATATTTATCTGTTTAATAATATATGCAGTACTGTTCTGATTAATTATAAAAAATAGAGCACTATAAAAATTTTATTCAGGAAAAGAAATTCAAAATAATTACCTACATTTTTTAAAAACAAAAATTGACACAAGATCTAGATGAGTTTAAGATTTAATTATAATTAAATTGCATGTTGATCATGATCAACATCAGTCTCCAATTTTGGGAAACACTGACCTAAATAAACTTTGAGAAAAAGTTTAATTTTTCAAAAACCTATCAATCAATCAATGTTATGAGCGAAGAAATTAAAACGGTGTAAACGTCAAGACAAAGTAAGTAAACAAACAATAAAATAGTACCTTTCTCAATGTATTGATGAATTTCTGCATTGTCAACCCCTCGCACAAAAACCTGCCAATCGTGCGTATAACCTTCGGGAGTTCTTTGGGCACGTAATTCAGATGTATGGCCACACTCAAGAGTTACACGAATTGCCATTCTCCCTCAAAGTAATGAATGACCACTTTTTAAAACAAAATCAGCGCCCGTGAACTCTTCTTCGGAAAGTTAGTTCCCATTACACACGCTCACGAATTCGCTTGACGACCAGTAGCTGTCACGTCCTTTAAAAAAACAGAATCCTTCAGTCAAAAAATTACCAAGTATTGACTGCTTACAAAAATAAAAACAATACAACACCTCATTTAAAGCACACGAGCTGACATAATTTTCTCCTTTAATTCTATCAAGTATCGAAGCGCGAGCATAATATTTTCTTTCTCACACGAATTCTGTATGAAAATTGTGTCCAGCGAATTTGGGGGTAATGTATTTTCTCGAAACGCGTACATTAGAAGCTTTCAAAAGAACAAGACTAGCACGAGTTGTGTAAAATTTTGTTTGAAAACGACTAAGAGTGTCAACAAGTAAACTTTATCAGCAAGAATCGGCCGCCATCACTGCTTCTTAAATTTTCTGTAAATTATGACTGATTGATAAAATATTCCGAGAACAAGCGACGCCAGCGCCTCAAACTGATTTTGGTCCTTTTGCGCAACGAACGAAACCAAGTCACGTGACATGAGCGGACCAATCACCCTTTCCCGCGCTTTTTTGATTTACTAAAAGAACCAATCGACGAATTTCTGATCGAAAAAAAAAACGGAAAATTCCAACAGAACTCGGAATTTTGATCGGCCATTACCTTGTGGTGGCTAGATTTCGTAATCAGTTTAGCATTTTTACGAGACATTTTGAACTATTTGCAATAACAATCTTATGAAAAATCCATGGAAAACTTACTCGGAAATCCTGATTAATTAAAATATCAATTTGTTAATTTGGATGAGAATTTTGTTCTAATTATTACAACTCTTAAAAATAATTTTTTAAGTAATTTTGAAGTGAACCAATTTTTTAACTTTAGCTTTTGAAAAGATTAAAGAAATTAGAAATCTTTATTTTAGAAAAAAAAAAAACTTAAGTTTTTCCCCATTTTAACAGCACGCGATTATAGTATGACAAACTTTATTTAAACTTACATAAAATAAAAATCGGGGAGAAAAGAAATCAGAAAACGAGGTCAATATAAAAATACAAATTTATACAATCATCTCGAGTTCTCTGGCATAATCTATTGCGAGAGTTGCTAAATCTGCACTAGGTATCGGTTCCTCCGATTTCTTTTCGCTAGGAGTACTGAAGTGAAAGTAACCATCTTTCGACAAATTCCAGTTCTTCTTTGTCGCAAAAGCCATCATGTCCTTCTCCGTATTCAAATTCAGCATTCTCGACGCATCTTTCACTGAAATTTTATCGTACGCACTCTCCATGCAAGCACCAATTTCGTCACGGACGGTGTTTAAAAGAATGTCGATGAAAAAGTTGTAGGATGCTGCTGGCACGTTTCCTTTGGCCAGGAAAATTTTGTTATAAGAGCCTTCCATTAAATACTGTTCTAAACTCAGTGGATGTCTAATGTAGACATTTGATTGAATCTGATCGGATGGCAAGAGTTCCAGTTCGGTGTGAAATTCAGCCACTCGATTTTGCGAGAGTAAAAATAAGAGATTCAATCCGAGTAATTGGTATTTGTAAGCAGATTCGGAGAGTTTTGATTTGTAATCAAAGTAATAACACTTGAGCTGAGCCATGTAACGTTCGAAAGAAGGAATATCTTCCATTGCTATACTCCATTGTGCTCCGATTTCAAGAATATCTCCTGTAACAGGAGATAAAATTGTAAAGTAAAAATTTGCTTTTAATTTCTTATATAATAGATAATTAATTTTTTTTAATTTGAAGCACTATTTACTCTAAATTAAATAAGAATTTTCTGGCAAATTTTAATTAATTTTAAATGCCTGATGCATTTGTATTTGACATCCAATTTCCAAAAATGTTAGCTGCAAATAATAAAATGCAACGAAACAAAGAAAAGAATCTTCCAACAATAGAACTAGTCATATTTTAACACTGTACTTACGTGCTATGAGTAATTCCTTTTGTGACGCATTGTTGTTCGAGGTAGGTAAAAACGTTAAATGAGTTAATCCGACCTGAAACAAAAATTTTGTATTTATATACCCTGAATTTATTCAACCTAAAATGGAAAACGATGACTGGACTTTTCGATAAAATTTAGATTTAAAATAATTTATGCAATGTTCTACACTTCGATGTGAATACAAAGCATCTAAAGATATTAAAATTAATATTCAAGCATCCCAGAAATAATAAAAAATACCAGAATGGAACATGACAATTCATTTTGACAGTCTCAAAAGTGAGGTTAGTTTATGTAATGCACGATGAAGCAGAGGAAGTAAATACAAAATTAAGAGGGATTTACCTTCAATTGATTAAGTAATTCACCGCATCTTTTCAGATTACACGGAGTTTTCGTCCATTCTTGCTTTAAATTTTGGTACATAGAAACTACATCTTTTAAAGCCGCCATGTTTGGTGATGGAGTCGCCGTTTGCTGCACAATTTCCACCTCTTTCACTCCTTTGCTCGAACTAGCAGTGCTACCAATGCACGAAAACTTAATTAATTTCTTCATTTTTGAAAAAAAAATTTCTAAAATTTTTTACAGACAATTAACTTTAATTTTTTTTATATTTGTTTTTTTACTCGAGATAAAACTATTTATTTTTTGGTTCTTTTGTTTTCTTTTTTGTATCTACTACCTTCAGTTTAGTAGTTAAAAAAAAGTGTGCTGACATCTTTGGTATTTTTTTAAAAAAACGTTTATTTTTTTGGAAGGTATATTTAAACAATTAAAATTATTTAAAATTTTTTAGGAGATGGTAGTGTTAGAATATTTTCCATCAATCACAGGATTATAAACCTAGGGTTTCTAGTGATTTCGAAATTAATAGCTTTATATTTGTCTATTGTTACGTAATTATAATAGTAAAGAGAACTATTTTCTGTGAAATATGAATCGAAGATATTGAGTTGACTTTTTCTAAAATTTCTCACTACAATTTATTTCGGAATAATCTATCAAAAATTATGTTTTGAAACTCGCGCACAAAATAAGGAGGTAGTGCCTGGTAGTGCCATTTTGTCCCCAGATGTGCGTACGCAGGTAAATGCATGATGCAGTAGACTTTTAACTTTACCGGCCTTCGACTTCCTCTTCCCGTAGACGGTGCAATGGCGTCTGGTGTAAGTGTTGTCCACGCGACTTTTTCATCCTTAAACATCGCCATCAAAATGCATCTTTATCGATGTAGGATCGTTGAGCGATCCAGGCTAAAGCACAACGAATTCAACATGACTTGTATTTCTTCCAGACTCTTTACACATACCCGGAGAATTTCCGTGCCTACAAGGCTCTGATCGCGGCCAAATACTCTGGGGCCCAGGTCAAGATCGCAGAAGATTTTGTCTTCGGTGAAACCAACAAATCCAAAGGATTCTTGAAAAAATTCCCCTTTGGCAAGGTGACTTTCTTTCACTATTATTTTTATTTCTACACTTGTTCTAAAGTTCCTTCACCTTGATTTCTATTTTGACTGAGATTTCTTCACAGGACCAGATTGTTCATTTTGACAGACTGACATCTCAGTTTTTGAATTTAACAGATTCTTATTAATTTTTGAGTTTATTTTAATGGATAATAGGGTTTAGTTACAGTGAATTTTATTAATAAAGCATGGTTTTAAACATTATTTGCAATTTGTAATTTCCTCAAATGTCCTTACGTCAGAATCATCTGACGTAAGTTCATTTCATATTGCAATGTTTTCTTGAATATTCCTGCTTTCTCCAATAAGTAAAAAAATTGCATCATACAATGTGTAGAAAATTGTAGAATACCATTGTAGAAAACCATACCATACCATTTGTAGAAAATTTTAGAATACATTTGACGTCCTAAACTTATAAATATACGCGAAATTGGATTTAATAACTTTTGAACCTAAAAATTAAAACGTAGATATTTATAATGTACAACACAATTATTTAATGTTTTTAGTCAAACTAAATTGGTTTTTTTTTTTCGTTTAGGTACCAGCTTTCGAATCCAACGATGGCAAGTGTCTAACTGAAAGTAATGCCATCGCATATTATGGTATGTTGCTCTACTTTTTTAAAAAGTTCCTCCTTGACTTTTTCTGTGTTCGATATTTATGCTGATTTTTTTTTGACAGTGGCAAATGAACAACTCAGAGGAAAGACAGATTTGGAACGGGCTGAGGTCCTCCAATGGTTCGGTTTCGCAGACTCCGAAATTCTGCCTGCAAGTTGCGCGTGGGTGTTTCCTTTGCTAGGAATTATGCCGTACAACATGCAGGTAAATATCAATAACTGAGTTAATTTTCTTCCTAGGAATTCAAAGTATTTTGTTAACCTCCTTCAAAGGCGAGCTGTAAGAAAATTTTATTATATAGTTCGTAACATAAGGAGGAAGAATAATTATGACATGCATAATAAATCAATATCTACGTTTTTTGTGCAGATATTATTTATGCTGCATACAAAATTCAATTTTCCTTCATTTAAATTACCTACGAAATGAATTCCAATTGAGCGTCCGGATCGAATAATCTGCTGGGCGCTCGAAAATGCGTAAAAGTATTGTCCACACGTCTGAGTCTATGAAAATTTTAAAAATCAAAAATTTAGTTTCTTAAAGTTATAGTCCTGTAGAGAATAATGAGACGGAACTTTTATATTTTTGCCGTGTTCTCTTCGGTGATTATTTTTAATAATAAAAATTAAAAACTAAGAAAACTTTACCCCCAAATTCAATAAGTTTGTAAAATCGATTTTTATATATTCTGTAGGTATTCATCTACAGTTTAAAAAAAATTCATCTTTGTAGGTTATTCTTATCAAAAGTTCTACGATTTTGAAACAAAAATTACGTTTGTTCCCACTGTGCGACGCGTGTCCGTTTCTATGTTTTGTTTATATGTATCTACGAAGTCCTGCATAAACATGTTTAAGCTCGACGACAATGTTGCCGTATGACCTTGGAACGAAATTATTTGACGAAAAAAACTATATAAATAACAGTTTTTTATTTCGATATTTCGTGGTGAGGCGTTATTTTAAACATAACCATTAAAAAATCATTATAAAATCGAGTATGGAAGGCCGAATGACGTGTACGCTACCTGATAGTGCTCAGTGCTCACGGAGCTATCGCGGGCGGTATCACATGCTTTCTTATAAAATATCTAATTCTATTAATTTTCAATGAATCGGTCTGAAAATTTCCATAAATCTTCCTTGAATAGTGAGGAACAAATGCCTCACTGGAAGTTCTTTCAACTATGAACTTCCTTAGATACTTTTTGTCGGCGAAACTAAAAAAACATGGTTACCGAGCGGCCTCAATTTGCATTTAAATATTATTAAACAATAGGCGAATTTCATCTTTTTTATTGTTTTGAAGGCATCACTGGACTATACTTTATGTTTATACCAAATTTCAAATAATTTCAACAAAAATTGGCCAAATTACGATGATTTATATTTTAAAAACTTGTTGAATTTGAGGGTAAAATTTGTTTAGTTTTTAATTTGTATTATTAAAAATAATCACCGGAGAAAACACGACAAATAGATCAAAGTTCCGTCTCATTATTCTCTACAAGACTATATTAAAAAAAAATTTTTCGACTTTTAAAATTTTCATAAACTCAGACGCGTGGACAATACGTTTACGCGTTTTCGAGCGCTCAGCAGGTTATTCGATCCGGACGCTCAATTGTAAGAAGGAATTATTTTAATCTGTACATATTAAGTTTTCTTCTATTCAAATATCTAAATGACAAATTTTATATTTCTTAGGCTGTAGAGAATGGAAAGGAAGATGTCAAGAAAGCACTGACTGCTTTGAACTCGCATTTACTCACGCGAACATACTTGGTAGGAGAACGCTTAACCCTGGCTGATATTAGTGTAGCAATGACTCTGCTGAATCTTTATCAGTACGTTCTGGAACCAAGTCAACGCAAACCCTACCAGAATGTGAACCGGTGGTTCCAAACTGTCATCTACCAACCCGAGTCTATTGCCGTTATTGGTGCCTTTAAACTGGCTGACAAAGCTTTGGAATACGATCCCAAGAAGTGCTCCGAAGCTCAGGGAAAGGTACCAGCATCATGTTTTAGACTATTTTGTTCTCACTGCTTTCCGAAATCAAATTACTAATTTTCTAAAATCATTATTGTTTAGGTTGCTGCGAAGAAGGAGAAGAAGGAATCTAAAAAGGAGTCTAAAAAAGAAAAGGAGAGGGAACCAGAAGAAGAACTTGACGCTGCTGATGCTGCTTTGGCAGCTGAACCTAAGTCTTCAAATCCATTTGACGCTATGCCTAAAGGTACTTTCGACATGGAAGATTTTAAACGGTTTTATTCCAATGAGGATGAAGCCAAATCCATTCCCTACTTCTGGGAGAAATTCGACCCAGAAAATTACAGTATCTGGCTCGGCGAATACAAATACAACGATGAACTAACGAAGGTATGTTCTATCAACTATCAGGGTGGCGACTTGTGACCGGGAATTTCATTAATAAACCGGGAATTTATTTTTGATCGCAGAAAAATTCAAGTTTTCATTATTTTAATAATTTTGGTCAACTTAGAAAAGTGAATTCTGCTTTTTCTATAGTCACAGGGCATATGAGTGTGTTTATTAGGTTACGTTCCGATTTCTGCCACCAGGCGCGGTGTTTACGATTGCACTACAGTCGGACCTCTAACACGTAAACTTCCACTGTCATATTCCCCGCTACTAGTCTCGATCGTTTGCCCCTACTCTCGAGAAGGCGTTTGCGCAGATAGTTTACACCTACACATGGATACTTACGTGTGTGCGCAAATGCCTGCTGCGAAACTTCCCATTTCCCCTCCGGACTACCTCCATCAAGTAATAACTCCCCCCGAAATTATGACACGGTGGAGGTCGGACTGTATATCTACATGGGGCCAGGGTTGCGTACGTAATATACCTTAGGTAATTTACGTAATTTTTTACATGTAAATTACGTCCCTAGTTTTTTACATGTATTTTACGTTTTCAAGATGACGTCTCCGCTTATATAGAAAATAAACATAACCTAATTCTTTAATACACTGAAGACATTGACATGCTTGACAGCTTCTTAATTTATTAAAAAATGATTAGAGGTGGCAGGCCCAGAAATTCCTCCTGGGAGGAGTTAAATTTTATTTTAAAGAGGGAAAATGGCAAAAATTTGTATTTTGCCCCGCGTACAATCACGTGTTGTCAAATACGGCTAAAGAGAGGTTGAGGAATCATAGGTATATAAAGTTCAAGATTCCTAAGCTTTGAATGTTTTAACGAATAGAACTATTATTTTATAAGTTATTAAGGTTAAAAAATCTTTTTTTTTAAGAAAAAGATGCGTTTATAAAAAATAATTCACTTAATCTCGCACTTAATGCATTCCGGAATAAAGTGAGGTTATATTATGCTGTTTTTCCTCACCCATCTTTCAAGTCCATTTTTTACGTTTATTACATTTTTACGTATAATACGTAAAATACGTATTATAGTATAAAAGTTCGAGTTACGCGTAACCGTGCAACCCTGAAATGGGCGCTGTTATTTAGGTAAATTGAAAAATTGAGTCTTGTGGCCACCCCTTCAAATCAGTTAGAATATTCATAAAATTGTTAAAAACAAAAAACAAACAATTTAGAAAAACCAATTCAGAAACAAATTAAAAACCAAAATTTACTCCCTTCCAGCTGAACAAAAATTTAGGAATTTGAAATTGTAAACATTCAAAATGTAACTATTCTGTAAAATGTCCAAAATGTCATCATTTTACATTGGAAACAATTCAAATTGAACGATTCTGAACGTCATTTCAAACTAGACACTTTTTAAATTAGAATTGTCAAGTTAAAACGGTTTTTACGCTACAATTCTTTAATAAATCTTTTAGGGTTAATAATTGTTAAATTGTGGTTTATATTTCGAAAAATGTAACAAAAATGGAACAATGAAAATTGTAAGGTACAAAATTGAAAATTTAGCATTCCCGAAAATTTTACCGATTCACAAATATTAAACGAATCATTCGTTTTCAATTTCAAAAGTTTAAATTTTTAGTGTCGTCTAATTATGAATCTACGAATTATCAATTATTTGAAAATTGTAAGTATATCTCAATATCGAATTTTCAACCTTTGAAATCCATTAGAAATCAGGGAAATGTGAGTAGTTGCCAGGGAAAATATAAATGCGTATATGTTAATAATATTTTAAAAGAACTTCAGAATATCAATACAAATATTTTGTTTCTTTTTTACCATTGACTCTTAAAAAATTGAACATATTATTGAATCAAAATTTCCGCGTACATTATTGAAACCTTATTCGCTTTTATAATACTTTTCTGTCAGGGAAATTTGTCCTAAAAGTCAGAGAAATGTTAGAAAGGGAAATTGAAGAATTCCAATTCAGAAAAAAAATAATTGCACACATTGCTCTTTAAAAAAATGTTGACAATATAGAATTTTCAACCCTTGAAATCCATTCGAATATTAATAAAGAAATTTTTAATGAAAAAAAATTCTCTTAATTCAGAAACAAATTATTTGAAATCAATTATTTTCAATTAATTTAGATCGTTTAAAATTAATAAAAAAGTGAAGATTCAACTTTCACTGTTTTCCGATTTTCAGAAATATTGGAATTACATTGTTTCCTTCAAATAATAAAAAAAAAAAATTCTCCTCTTCCATGTCAGAAAAAAATTGCTCCCTTACATCTTAGAAAAATGTTTTTAAAAAATGTAAAAAGTACCCTCTTTCACTTCAGAAAATAATTATAAACCTAAATTTCTTCCCTTCCTACACAATACAAATTTTGAAAATAAAAAATGCACATCTTGCAATTTTTCACTTTAGAAAAAAATTAAAAACCAAAACTTCCTCTTGTACAGGTCAGTAAAAATATTAAAAATAGAAAATGTCAATAAAGATTTTAAACTTAAAAAAATTCCTTTTTTAATTCCGAAAAAATGAAATTTATATATATATGTCGTAGGCAGTTGACAGATTCCGGTAGTCTGCAGACTGCCTAGGGAGTCGACCGGCTGCCGGCAAATGGAAGAATGCACCATCGAAATCACGTATCTTTCATCAGCCTGCTTTCGTTTAGGCAGTCGGCAGACTGCCGGCAAATGGAAGAATATACCATCGAAATCACGTGTCTTTCATCTGCTTGCTTTCCTGCAGGCAGTCGACCGACTGCCGGTAGAGTGTATTTACAACACAGTAGTATTTACATAAGGCAGCGAGAGTTTGGACGTATTTTTCTGCCACTGTAAACATAGC
>JBAGKK010488978.1:0-16025 GCA_037177015.1 Euceroptres primus
AATATGAAATATTTTAATTTAATGTTCAATTCAAATACAATATGGATAATTCTTTGGAATTGATCGAATAAAATGTGGTCTACGTTAGAATTTTAATATTTAAGTAATTGAAATTTCACCTTATAATATATATAAGTAATGGATTGTCACCTTATTGTGGATTGTGACTTATTTTCAATTTAAATTGTAATATCATTATAATAAAAAAATGTCTTTATATAATTCTCGACGGCACGACATAAAAAGTTGTTTTAAAAGAAAGTTTAATGCCGATATTGTACAAATTTTACGTATTTATTTAAGAATTATGTCCTATATGTAAATAAAATAAATACCCAAGGAGCATTAATTGTTTTTTATGATTCAGTCTCATACAGCCGAATAAGAGTACCGTTAACAATACAAATATTTTTTAAATTGTCTAGTTTATTTCGAGACAATGATCCGGGATTATTCCATAGGAACATTCAGGGCACTTCAGGGCAATGTTCTAGAAATATTCCACGGGAACATTCAGTACACTTCCAGGGCAACGTTCCAGGAATATTCCACAGGAACAATCAGGGCACATTCAGAGCCATGTTCCAATATTTTGATGGAATATATTCGAAAAATTCCCTAGGAATATTCCAAATGTAGGACATTTTAATGTTTCTGCAACATTATTGGAATATTCCCTGAGAATATTCCCAATGTTCCAATGGAATATTCCGGGAATGTGAATAGAATATTCCGTGCTATGGGGTTTTATTTATTAACACAGAAATTTGTTGTTTTTTAAAATAAAAAATCGCTACTCTTGCGTTTGTCGGAAATTTAATGCAGAGTATTTCTAAAAAAAGAATTTTAAATCTGTTAAGAAATTCATCCTGTGGACGAATTTGTCCGCAAAAAATCATTCCTACGCCACTAGGTGCCTTATCACGGCAAAAGACTGATGCAATCATTCGTTCATCCACCTTTCTCCCACCAAAGTTTCACCCACCCCTAATATTTGCGTATTGGTGCATAGCATATAGTCCTACATTTGCATACTATTTCAAATCCACGATAGGCCTATGAGTACACAGAACATAGGTGACTCAACAGGTAGCTCTTTGGAACTCTACCCCTGTCGACTCTTCTCCTTCTCTATATATATGTAAACACTCACACTTTTCTTCACACATGCATTTCACACTATCAAAGAAGATAAAACACATTGAATCAATATGCTACGCCTTGCCCCTTTCTCACATACTCACGAAATATACTTCACATAACAATACATACATGTTGGACCAAGTTCACCCTCTGAAGGAAAGCTCAATGAAAATACTCTTTTCGTCCCGATTGATGGAACTTTAAGGCGCACAAAGAGGGTCTAATAATAGCTCCAGTTTCCTGAAGTCTCAAGACTCCAAAACTTCATTGACAAGCAAGTAAAAGTTAAAATTAAATTGAAATTTTTCAAATGATAAGTTTATTTCATAAAAGGTGAAAGTTTATCCAAGCTCAGGAGTTGCCGTGAATCCTTTGAAAGTGCAGGATTTTTCAGTCTTTTCCCGAGGACTTGACGGAAGAGAATGTCGGTAGAGAGCATGCGTCGCGACCAAGCTGTAAGTTCTTCCGGTCTGGATCGATTCGGTTGCTTCCACAAGATCCTCGTCCTCAGGACTTGTCACAAAGTCTAATCGCCAATCGGTATCGACCTCGAAGCACTTCTCCGGGGATTTTGACTCCCCATTCCTTGACTCGGCGCCGGCATTCATAGTGATCCTTTCATCAAGATTCTTAGAAAGCAATTCGTCTGATAGACTAACCTCCTCTTCGGCTCTTGTCTTCAGATCCTGGGATTCACTGATTTCTGACAAGGTCCTTAAGACTCTCGAGTCACACTCTTTTTCCCGCTGTGAAAGTATCTTTGAGTGTTTCGATTGTTTGTCGATTGCTGAGTGTTGTTTTAAAACATTCTTTAAATCGCTATCATCTGTTTCTGAAATGTCGAAAGTAAAATCTTCTTCAGTGTTTTGCTGTGTTTCCAGAGAAAGTCTCGATGAAATTTCATCTTGGCCTTTTCGAATGACGTAAGTCGCTTCAGTATTCTTGCTTCTGATAGAGTCAAGATCAAATTCTCCATTCAAGACGTAGGTTCTTGCAGTGATCGAGTGATCATTCCCTCTCGGCAATACTTGTCTCTCCCCCTTTTCTCCTGAGCTGATTTCATTGTCGGGCTTCTTCAGCAACATTTTATCTTCTATAGTACCCCATCTGAAAGCTTCATCCTTTAGAAATTTCCTATCAATACGAGCTGTCCTTTCTTTCAAAGAATTATCGAATGGTTCTTTAGCTATGGTCAGCATTGACTGTCTCAAAATTCTCGATACTTGATTGATAAGGTCTTGTATATAGCAAAGTGTCGGGGTATCGCCCTCTTCTTCGGTGATTTTTGCTGATACTTTCAAGGCCTCATATGCTTCGCCGTATTTCCCAAGTTTCAAGAGTGACTGACCACTGAGGAGTTTTCCATGTAGCAACCATTTTTTGGAGCTTGCTTCTTCTGCTGTTTCTTGACAACGAATTGCTAGTTTTAAAGCTTTCAAGTACCTTCCACTCTCCAAGTGACATCTGCCCATCTCGTGCAGAATCCAAGCTTGTGGTATTAAATCTTCAAGATCTGGGAACAAGTATTCCCAGGCATGGCAAACTGCATCTAGGTGGCCAAAACTCAAGTGCACTACACCCAAAGTGACCAAGGACTTGGTAAACAATGCACTATTGCCGGAGGCCTTTGCGGCATAGATCATCTGAGATACATTGTTGACTGCTCGGTCATGTCTTCTCACAGGCACATGAATTAATGCCAAGTAGTGATAAGCTTCTACAAGGTATCTGTGAGGATCTCGAAGTCCCGACGCCAAGGAAATCAGCTCTTGGCCTATCTTCAAAGTCGACTTGAAATCTCCAGCATTGAAGAACGAGACGAGACTGCTTAAGCTAGATTTGGCTTGACTACTCAATTGTCGCTGCATTATCTGAGAATGTGATAGTCTCAATGCCATCTTGTTTGATGAGGGCGAAGACACTTTCCAAAAATCCTTCCTGCAGTCAAAATACCTTGTGAGAATATAAAAATTGATTATAAAAATCGAGGGATAGTGGAAAAATGTTTGTTAAGGAAAGTTATGGAATAACTTACTCGAGAATTTCAGGAATCACAGATGATGGATCGATCGAGTTTTTGAGGATGTTCTCAGCCCTTATAGCGGCAGCTTCGGGACACAAGGTCGCGGACAATTCTGCGCCGTTTCGAGCCTTAGGCAAAAGCTTCCGCAAAGCCGGAGACGGATTAGCTGCAGAGCTTATGGCCTCCGTTGTTCTCCTCGCTGCCACACTATGGCTACTATCCCGTGGACAGATACTCGCTGCTTTGTGATACAGGACCAAAGCTGCCTCGTAATCCCCTCTACGGTTGTAGTCAACGATGCAAAATTTTTAAATAAGCGAATAATCTACATGACAATAGTTATAATATGATGATGGATTTAACATATTAGATTATATCTATAAGAGTACCGTAGAGTGGGGCTATTTGCGCATGGTGGGGCTAAAAGGTACAATTCACTTTAAGTATGTTTTTTAATATGATAATATGAATCAAAATAATAATCTCCTAGCATATTGACATATCTCAGGAACCTTTCACTTTTCAGTGAAAAAGTAAACGACAAAATTTCTGTAATCACAACACTTGGAATTTCTTTATATTATCTATAAGTCCTACAAAATCATATTTTGCAGTTGGATAGACAATAACTATTGTCTTAAAATCGTTATTAACCACTTAACTGATGGGGATTTTCTGAATGTGGTTCGAGAACTGATTAAGAAAATATATTTCAATCAACATTTCCCTTTTGATATGAACAATTTAGTGAACAAATGTGATTTTTGGGAATTGGCTACTTTCTGTTGCTTCAAACTGACATTTTTTGGATGAAATGTAAGTGTAATAAAGTCTAATTAGAAACTGAATGGAAATAAACAATATATAGTCATTATATAAACAATTTTTATAAACAAATGCACATTTCGACCATTATCTAATGAATATAATGCGTTTCTTCTGCAGGTGTGACTGCAGCTATCTGTCAATGGTTCTCTTGAGTGATAACTTGATATTAGACAACAATTGTTAATTATTTAAACAAACTTAATTAACAAATGCACAACATTGTCAGTTTTCACTTCAAAGATTTAATTTTTCCACAGAATCAATTGAAATTACCTTGATTTTGGCTCAGTACTGTCAAAAACCTCCATTGGACAATCATTGTTGCGTTATTCACGAAGTTATGCATTTATTAGCTAAAACTGTCTGAATAATAAACAATGGTTGTTCAATGGAAATTTGCGACAAAAGCAAGGTAATTTTAGTTGACTTCTTGGAAAAAACTGAAGCAACAGAAAGTAGCAAATTCTCAAGAAACCACATTTGTATTTATAACCGTTTTCGAGATATTTCCAAATTTTGGAAATTTTTCAAAATTTTTAATATTTTAATATTGGGTTAGTTTCACTTGACCGAGAACCTTCCCTCTTTAGCAAACCTCCAAAATTTTGTCAGTTTTTGCGTATCTCTTACCGTTTCCGGGATATTTAAATTTTGAAAATTGTTAATGTTAAAACTTCAAATGCTTTGAATTTGGTACTTTTCTCTGCAAATTCGGATTTAGCGGCTGTCTCAACACATTTTTTCATGCATCACGTGGTTTCTGATATTATTGGCATTTGGAAGAAGTTTGCATTGAAGTAAAAAGGGTGGTTTTTTTTCTCGTCAGGGTGGATTACAAGGGGTAGGCTGTATTAGCAGTCTGAGAAAACTCCTCTTTGCCTTTCAATGAATTTTTTCTTAAATGAAAACTAACTGTTAGTATATAAAACAATGAGTAAACGAATTTTCTCCACTAGGGGTATTTTTACAGAATTCAAGGGTGATTTACAAGAGTTTTAACTACATTTATATTTTATATAATATCTGTATGTCTCAAAACATTTTTTCGTCCATCACGTGGGGTATGAAATTATTGGCATTTGGGAATACTGTATATTGAAGTAACAAGGGTGGTTTTTTCTCATCAGGGTGGATTACAAGGGGTAGGATATATTGTCAGTCTTAGAAAACTTCTCTTTGTATTCCAATGAATATCTTCTTGAATGAAAACTGAGTGTTAGTATATAAAACTATGAGTAAACGAATTTTCTCCACTAGGGGTAATTTTTTTGAATTCAAGGTGATTTTCAAGGGTTGTAACTACATACTAATTTTTAAAGATATCTGTGCCTCAACATACTTTTTCATCCATCATGTGGGGTTGTAAAATTATTGCGATTCGGGAAAAGGGCTTAATACAGGAAGTACTTCATGGCAAAGTTTTTCAAAAAATCAGGAAAAACGCGGTTTTTGAGCAGTAATATTAATTTTCAAACACAAAACATTGTTAAATCAACTGTGGAATCGTGATCAGCATATTTAAAAACATATATAAATACTCTTAATTGTTAATTAAAACACCTGTAGACTTAAATACACTAAAATATTTCATAGCAAAAACTTGTCTTTTTCCGGTAGTCTGGAAAAAGTCCTGAATGGCAAAGATCTTTGCCATCGGCAGTTAAGGGGTTAAATAATAAAAAAATTGATTTTGCGAAAGAAACGGATCTTTCAGTATTTCATTTGTATTTAAAAACATTTAAAGGTCGGTTGACGAAAATTTGAAAATTAGAAAATGAAAATAAAATTATGGAAGGAAATTACTTAATTGGATAATTAATTACGAAAAATATAAGGAGTGTGAAGATGTGCAATTAAAAAATTAGTTAAAAATGTAATAAGAGACACTAAAAATTATCTTTGAATATGACAGTTTCCATTATGACGAATTATGACAGACAAAAATATGACAGTTTCCTCCCAGTGGGCACACAAGTCCTAAGGTTGTCTTTCGCCGGACGTCTTTAGGACGTCCTGAGGACCTCTTAAGGACATAAAAAGATCCAAAGGATGTCTTATAGACGTTTAGTCATAGGACATAGAGGTACGTCCTGAAGGCGTCTTTAGGATGTCCCGGTGCCCACTGGGCTTGTGTGACGTAACTCGAGACATGTAAATCAGCAATTTCACATTGAACAAGTCTTAATTTTTTAATTTAACCGTTACGGTCGACCGTAACGGTTTATAATTTTTTGCTACAAGTTAGCAATTATCTATTTGTTCCTTGAGCACAATCACAAAAAACTGAAGAACAACAGTGAGAAGGTATTTATAAACTTTTCCAAAATTTTTGATTATATTTCAAGGAGTATCATGAGTTTTACGGTTGTTTTTAAATTTTGTACGCACACAACTTTTTTTTAAAATTATGATTCCTCTCATAAGAAAATGAGCACAATGGTTTAGATTGGCCCTTACCATCTTTTATTACTTAAATTTTGAGTTTCAGAAAGTTTTCATCTCGTGCGAACTAGCTTATTTACAAAAAGTCAGCAAATAAAAGCGTTACGGCCGAAATGTCAAAATTCGATTGGATTAAAGTATGTAACGTTAAAAATTACGAAATATAATATCCATATTTTCAAGTTATTTTTGCTCAAAAAGGAACTAAGTTGTTATAAAAAGCAGTTTTTAATCGATCCTTGTAAGCCACAAATGCTTGCAATAAAAAAAATTAATTAGTAAAAAAATTGTTAAATGAAACTAAAAAAGCGTAAACGAACTTTTTGAAACCGGAAATGAAAAGTTCATACCAAAGACTATTAGAAAAAAATTTTAGATAAAATTTTCATGTGGCAGAAAGGAGTCATTTTTGATACATTAATTATTTAACAAGTGATCGCTCGGCTCCCGGGTCAAAAGTTTGAAATTTTATCCAAGACAAAAAACGTAAACGAACTTTTTGGAACCAGAAATGAAAAGCACAAACCAAAGGCTAGTAGAAAAAAAATTTAGCTAAAATTTCTTTCTACTAGCCTTTGCCATGAACTTTTCATTTTCGGTTCCAAAAAGTTCGTTTACGCTTTTTGTCTTAGATAAAATTTTAAACTTTTGACCGGTAGCCGAGCGATCACTTGTTAAATAGTTGGTGTATAAAAAATGATCCCACTCTCCACAACATGAAAATTTTAGCGAAAATTTTTTCTAATAGCCTTTGGTATGTCTTGAATAAAATTTCAAACTTTTGACCTGGGAGCTGAGAGTTTACTTTTTATAGACTTGGTGTATCAAAAATGACCCCACTCTGCCACATGGAAATTTTAGCTAAAATTTTTTTCTAATAGTCTTTGGTATGAGCTTTTCACTTCCGGTTCCGAAAAGTTCGTTTACGCTTTTTGTCTTTTATAAAATTTCAAACTTTTGACCCGGGAGCCGAAAGTTCACTTTTTAAAGACTTGGTGCATAAAAAATGACCCTACTTCGCCACATGAATATTTTAGCTAAAATTTTTTTCTAATAGCCTTTGGTATGTACTTTTCAGTTCCTGTTCCAAAAAGTTCGTTTACGCTTTATGTCTTTTATAAAATTTCAAACTTTTGACTCGGGAGTCGAGCGATCACTTGTTAAATATTTGGTTTATCAAAAATGACTCCTCTCCGCTACATGAAATTTTAAGCTAAATTTTTTTTCTAATAGTCTTTGGTATGGACTTTTCATTTCCGATTTCAAAAATTTCGTTTACGCTCTTTTATTTTTAATTAACAATTTTCTTAATAATTAATTTTTATATTGCTAGCATTTGTGGCTTGCCGGGACCGATTAAAAACTGTTTTTTATAACAATTTAATTCCCTTTTGAGCGAAAATAACTTGAAAATATGGATAATATATTTCGTTATTTTTAAGGTTACATACTTCATTCCAATCAAAATTCGAGGGATATTCTTTTGAAGTCAGTGACTTGGTTCGTATTGGAAAAAATGCAGCTTCTCATGATTAAACATGATTCTGCTTTAAATAGCTTGAAATAGATATTTTGTTTTATAGCCTTATCTTATTTCGTCATAGAGTTTAGGTATAAAAAGCATATGAAAATCTGGATCGGGACAAGCTGACTTAATAAAAAATTGAACATTTAAACTTCAATTACTTTTAATTTAAAGAATAAATCTATTTAAAACCATTTGTACTTGAATACATACCTTAAAACAAAAATTAATTTGATATTTATTAAAATTACCTAGATATCATTGAGGGACACAATAATAAAAGGTTCCTGAGATATGCCCATATAAAATTCAGGATTTCTATTTTACTGAAGATGAGGTTGGAATTTTATGGGACCTCTGTTCAAGCATTGAAAAATTTTTTAATATGTGGGTGAATTTAAAAAAATTGGTTAAACCTATAAGCTTTGTATCAGTTCAATAGTTTAAAAGTAATAAAAAATTCTCGGTTGGCTGTGATTTTCTTCCAAATTTAAGTGATAAAGGGAATTTGTTTGATGAATCCACCCCCATAACAGGATAATCATAGTATCACGGAATATTGACATTAATTATCACTTTTTTCCCTATTGTTCTTTATCAAATCCACATTAATGGATAAATCACACGATTTTCTTTCACTTTTAATTAATTTTTTATTGTTTAAACAATTTTAAGTTGTTCAAATAATTCATTTTTTCATCAATATTGTGAATGAATTATGTTTCCTCAATGCTATAAGCTAATTAATCGTCATTAAGAGTCAGCGAATAAATTTCAGCTGTTGTTTAATTGATCAAACAATTTTTAATTGCTGAAATGTTGAAATGTAACTAATGCGATAGAAAATCATAGTTTTTTCTAAACTTTTTCTAAACAAGACCATTATATAACAAGACCAGCTTATCATAATTAAAACCTTTTAAGCTTTCTTTGAATTGTTTGAACAATTTTTATTAGTTTAAATAATTTCTTTTTTTATAAATATTGTAAATTAATGGTGATTTCTCAGTGTTACAAGCTAATCCATCATCATTAAGAGATAGACCCCATAGCCAATGAAATATTATCAACGATTTCATATAGAGGGTCAATGAAAAATACGACATGTCTTCCAACATGTCACAATTCAATGTATACATTTCAGCTGTTTTTTAATTGTTTATACAATGTTTAATGGTTGAAATGTTAAAATGTAACTTCTAACCTGAATTCGGTAGAAAATAATAGTTTTTTTTTCTAAATTATTCAACAAGTTTCACAAGTTTATTATAGTAAAAACTTTTTTCAATTTCCTGTAAATTGTTAAAACCATTTTTATTTGTTTAAGGTCGGGGAATTAAATAATTATTAATTGCTTAAATAATTGATAAGTAAATGAAACTAATTCGCCAAGCTTTCATATTGATTTATTAGGTTGCATTGTTATAAAAATATTATTCATTCGCGATATTTTGAGAGTAAAAAAGTATGTATTTAAATAAATAAATTCCCTTTCGTCAAGAGAAGCAAATTAGAGTATGAGTTTATTGTATTGATTTACTATTATATAAGTTAAGATACTGTATCCATTTGACACAACCCTATAATTGGTTATGTACTGTTGGGTTGTCGCAATAAATTAAATGAAATAAAAATTGTTTAGAGAATTTACAGGTAGCTGAAGAAAGTTTTTTTTGTAATAATCTTGCGGAAATTGTTGAATAATTTAGAAAAAAACTATGACTTTCTACCACATTCAGGTTAGAAGTTAGATTTCAACAATTAAACATTGTTTAAACAATTAAAAAACAATTTTAATGTATTCATTAACTATTAATATTAATTAATTAGCTTGTTGCATTAAGAAAATACTATTAATTAAAAATATTTGTGAGAAAATGAATTATTTGAACAACTCAAAATTGTTTAAGCAATAAAAAATGGATTAAAAATGAAATAAAATCGCGTGATTCATCCATTAATGTGGATTTGAGAAAGAAAAATGAAGAAAAGTGATAATTGATGTCAATATTCCACGAAACTATTACCCTGTTATAGGAGTGGATTTTGGGGCACCGTAAAAGGGGTTTATAATAGTCGAAATTAAAAATCAATGATAGATTCATATATTTTCTCTTTTCTAAAACAAAATTTACAGAGTAGTTAACCCCTCAGATTAAATTCCGTAAAATTTGTCAAGATTTAAGCAAAATTGATTCTGAATTTAAGACTCAATTCTGAAATTCAGGTAACGTGGTATTAAATTTAAACAAATATTGTTTAAATTGAGACAAAATTTTACTGAATTCAATTCAAACCATTTTAAGGAGTAACAATTTTAAGTATTCTTTTTTACTGTGAAATTTTACCATTTCATATTGAAACCTGTATAAAGAAAATTATAAACGCGTCTATTTTCGTTGCACAAGTTACAATGTGAAATGGTAAAATTTACTACATTTCAGGAAAAATACGTTCAGAGTGCATGAATGGTAATTTTTGGGATCTTTTTTCCGTGTATTTTATATCTATTATATATTTTCCAAAATCTATTTAACTTTTCTAAAATATTCATATATTATTATTTATATATTATTCAGATATTATTATTGTTCCAAAATCTTCTAAAATCGTTTCATCTCTTCCATAACCTTCTAGACGATTCCAGAATTCTCCAGAATCTTTTAGAATCCTTTAAAATCTACAAAAGACTCCTGAAATTTTCTGAAATCCTTTAGAATCTTCAAATCTTCTCCTATAATAATTTTATAAAATCTTGGAGAATATCCTAAAATTGTTTAATATTATAAAAAATATACTAGACTGTTCTAGAATCCTCAAAAATATTCTAAACTCCAAAATTTCCAGAATTCTGCAGAATAATGTAGAATCAAAATCGTGGAGTTAAAATCTTCAAATTATCATTTTATTTATGAGATGGTTCTAGAAAATTCTGGAAGGTTTTAGAAAATATTAAAGGAATCAGGATGTTCCTGAAATATTTTAAAACATTCTAAAAAATCTAAATTATAGAGGATTTTGAGCTATTTCATAAGATTTAACAAATCTACAAGTATCTAAAGAAAATTAAAAATATTCTAGAAGCTTTTAAAAGATTGTCGAACTCTCCAGAAGATTTCATGAATTAATTTAGAATTTAATTAATTAATAAATCCAAAGATTTTTTATGATTTTAAAATTTTTTTGAGAAGTGTAGCAGGCTCATTTCGGAAGTTTGATTTATTAAAAATTAAAAATTTGGTAATTTCATAATTCATAGTTCACAAATCTAAATTCTTGTCTACAGTATTTTAGCAGCCGACAATTTTGATACGTCGTTTATTTTTAGAATCGGTAAATTTTTTGTTCGGAAATTCTTGCTGTCGGAATTTTTCTCTTTAATTAACTTCAGCGTATCGTTAAAATTAGTTTTCTGGAATGTTGTCAATCCTCTGATAATATTTTTATGATTTAATTGTAGTTTTAGTTGCAGTCATAAAAAATTAATTGGGATATTTTATTCCTCTTTCTTGTGAAACGACATTGAAGTTTAACATTTAAGAGTTTTTTAATTAAAAATGTTGCATTTATTAACATATACACACTAAATCCAAAAGTATCAAAACGTTATAAATAATTGACAACTCTGTAGCCCCTACCTAGATATGTTTATGTATTAGTAATGTAGTTTTCAATTGTTTGTAACGTTTTGATCCAACTTCGGATCAAAAATCATACTTTTGGATTTAGTGTGTTCTGGCTCCCTTGGTATTTTTTAAAGATTAAAATTTTTCCCTTTTTAAAAAAGAAATCCCCTTTTTCGAAAAACAAATGAACTATTTTCCCTAAAATTGAAGTAAATTGAACCGCTGTGATCCCTGTGATTAAAATTTAAGGCTTGATTGCAAAAATGTTAGAGTAACAAAAAATTTTGTCCTTACGATCTTTTGCTCAAAATCTATTTTTCATAAATAATTTTTTTCTTGGAACTAATTGATTTTTTCCAGCTGCTCTTCTACGATTCAATAGAGCTCCATGATTTTTTTTATTGCGGGGACACCCTTCATGTATATTTTATGATTATAGTGCACATTATTAAGAGATTGGCGAATTAAAGAATCAAGGAAATTGCCAAGGAAAGTTCATGTAATTTCTTTCAAATTATTCTTTTATTTTCTTCTTTATTTTAAAAATTTCTTTTATTTTTATTTATTTATTTTTTTTATTCTTCAAAATATTCTTTCAAAAACATTCTATTTAATAAAAATCACTTCTCTCTAAATCTGAATCAAATCAGTAGGGATTTTCACTGAAAATCAGTGAAATTTCGCTGATGTTCTTAGTGAAATCTGAATAATCATTGAGAACATCAGTGAAAATCAGTAGGGATTTTAACTGACAATCAGTGAAATTTCACTGATGTTCTTAGTGAAATTTGAGTAATTACTGAGAACATCAGTGAAAATCCCTACTGATTTAATTCAGTGACACACTTCTCACTGATTCAGATTTAGAGAGTTCTTATTTCGAGAGTAAAAAGTAGATTCTTGTTTTTTTAAAACTGATTTTTAAACTATTTTTCTATGTTCTATAAAGGTTTTTTAAAACCCAATTGAGGGTGTTTATAAAAAATAATATAATTATTTATATCATTGAACTTACAATACTTAATTTTTTCAGAAACGTGATGTCTAATCAATGTCACATTTGTGAAAAGAAAACAATCTATTTTTTAGTCTCACAAGAGGTGATTTTTTTCTATTTTTTATAAGGGATGGTTTCTCACTTTCAAGAGCTTTAAAACCATGAAAATTACGAAGGAAACTCTTTCTATGAATATTCATTAAAAAACCCTTATTATTAAAAATTAAATGCAGATATATTGTAACCTCAAGTGAAGCTGATCAGCTTCTCGATGTAACAACTTTGCATAATGTCGATCCGATCCAAGTAAATTTTTGTGAGAATTTCGTTTCTGTTCAGCACGAGCACGTTCTTCAGCTTTTGTGATAATAACCATTGGGTCATCATTATCTTCGGATTCATTTTCCGGATCATTGGGAAGTATAATATCAGGCAAGGTTTTCAATTGCACATCCTTTTTTTTACTCCCAATTTGTTCCCCAAAGTTCGACATGTCTCCTCTTTGTGTTATCATAATTCGTTCCGAGTGCTTCTACTGTTACAAGATCAGGATAATAGATAAATTTTCTCGTTTGCCACATGCCACATGGTATTGATTTATATTTATTTTTGATAAAAGGTAATTAAGAGCAGTTGAACTTAAAAATTCAAGATTTACAAACTGACACTTTTCATGCTTAGGTAACCTAATTTTTATTCAATCAATTGTTTTGTTCTTTTCAGATATTTATTGATTTGAAAAATAAAATATGAAATTCATACCATTTAAGCTAGATATCCTTTAATTTTTTTGTGATATTAAAAATGTTATGTTATCAAATTATTTATAATATTATAAATACTTTATTATACGTAATTTTGATAAATTATAATAAAATAAGCAAATTTACTTAAAATTTGCTTAATTCAGGTCTGTAAATAAGTATAACCATTAGGTAACTTTAGGGCGATGGACTAATTGAATTAAAACTTTAACAAGCACTATACCCGTAATTAGAGGCCAAGAATCGTAATTAATGTAACATTATATTTGAATTAGTTGGCGAAACTTCTAATTGAGATCCTAGCATACGGAAAAATTTCCTGATGTTTCAATAATACATATCCATTACAGAAATAGCTTTCGGGTAATCAATCACGAAATATATTGCGTTTCAGTGAAATTAAAGCACATTCTCTTACTGTGAATGATTCAGCTCTTATTTATACAATTCTGTTGAATTCTATTTATAAATTATCTAATAGGATATTATACGAAACATTATTATACTTGAACATCAAGTATTGAATTTATTTCACAATAGAACGCGAAACGGAACTGTAAAACGTCGTTCTGCTTTAGTTCGTTGCTTGCATCAGAAACAGGACAACAGCGTTTTGTGGCTTTGTTTCCAGTTTTATGTGCTATTTCGAAATAGGATTTTTAGAGTTATAGTACAAAAAACCACAATGCGTGTGCATTTTAACAGCTACGCACTGTTGGGATCATACATTAAATTTGAAAAGAAAAGGGATTCAGTCTTTGGTGATGTAAATTACTATGGAAAAAAATTATCGCTTGAAATTTTCATAAACACCTAGTGAAATATTTGATTGCAAATTTTCAGTACTTATTTTTATTTTTTAATTTATGAAACAGCTCATTTCTTAGGTACAGATTTAATTTTGTACTGATTAATTACATTATAATTAACAGTTAATTTACTAACGATCTTTTTCTTGAATTTTAAAATCATTAATTTTTCCAAGATTTTTAAGTTAGACTGAGATTTTATATATATATATATATATATATATATATATATATATACATACATAATATACATACATACATACATATAATTATTTATATAATAATAATATCAATATATTTATGAGGGTACGAAATATCGTTTTCTCAATTTTCTAAAAGCGTGAAACGGAAATTTCTTTGTCATGGAGATAAAGTTATTTTATATTCTTTTCATATTTTAAAAAAAATTTTTACAGTCAAATTTGACCCCCAAAACTTAAATTTATCTTAAAATCGATAATTTAAGGAGGTTCTTAAGCACTCCTTAAAAAATGTTTGTTTATGATGACAAAAATCTGAGAGTATTTTTAAACCTTCGAGAAGAAATATTACCTCTAGTTTTAATGAAAAATTTAAAACTACAGAAAATAAAAATTATTACACCTTAAAGGTCACGTGTCCCAAAAAAAACAACTTAAGCGAACTCTAAACAATTTTTTAAAAATCTGCGAAAATACAGAATAACTTTCTCTCTGTGAGAAAGAACCTAAAGAGCATTTGATGCTCTTTTGAAGAGTCTAAAATTGGAGGAATAAAAATTAAAAAGGCTTTAAGATCTCAAAATTGATTACTTTTTACTTTTTCAATTTATTAATTTTCCACTTTTGAAATTAAATTATAATATATTAAAAATTTAATGCATAAATTGAACATTTGGCTATGAAGAATTTTAAAATGGAAACTTACAACAATTTACAACTAATTTACAACAATTAGATGATTTAAAAATAAAATAGTCATTGAAATCTAATTCATTAAATTTAAAATTTGTAAGCTACCTTCACTTAGAAAATAACCGTACAGTTTTAACTTCGGAAAAGTGGAAAATAAACATTTAAGAAATTAAACTTTTTGAAGTTTCTGCAATTTAAAAATTAAAAAACAAATAAACTAAAAAATTTTTGGTGAAATAATAAGGAAATTCGAAAAATAGACTATTTGAAAATTAAAACATTTCGATCTTGGAATTCTACTCAGAAAAAAGTCTTTTACATTCAAATAAGAGTTTTTTTAATCAGAAAAAAATTGCATTGTTATGAGGTCAAAAAGACATTTTTTTATTCAAATAAATATTATTTGAATTTAAAAAATGTTGTTCGTACCAAACTTTTTTCTGATCAAACAAATTTTTTTTATTATAAACAAATTTTCCTATCGAATCAAGAAAAAGAGGTTTAAAAAAGACTTTTTTAACTTGAAAATAAGTTTTACTTAAGTGTAAAATTATTTTTTATTTCATATTCTCATTTTGTACAAATGTACTTTGTAATTTGTCATCTTGAAAATTTTCTTAATAGGCTAATTGAAATTTGCAGAATTGTTAAAACGAAATTGAAAATTTTCACGGACATCTCTATTAATCTTTAGAAAATTTATTTAATTTACTTATATTTATTCACTTTATGTAAAGTACAATTTTTCTAATTTATGTCAAGTTATTCGTACTCTTCAAACTCAACAAAAACGAGTATCTTCTTCGATGGAGAGTACATTTGATTCTAAATTCTTCTTAAAATTCTGTAGACTTTGTCGCAGAGCGAAAGCTTAGTTAGAAATCAAATTGAGCCTTTTTTGAGTGAATTTAGATTTTGACTTCTGCGGTTATAATTGCGCAGATTGATTTCTTAAGTAGGGATAGACAAGCGAGG
>JBAGKK010488989.1:0-16024 GCA_037177015.1 Euceroptres primus
TTTAAAAATTATTATTTTTTTATTTATCCCCTTATTATCAACAGAATTGGTTCTTGAATTTTTTTCGGAACCCCCTTAGTACTCTCTATAACATATATTTTAACCATCATTATCGGTAAAGCCATTTTCGAGAAAATTTGATTTTTTGATTTTTTAAAATTTGCTTATAACTTTTGTAAAAAATTTTTTTTTTAGTTGATACTTGGGGTAAATTTATCTTATAGGGGTAGCCACTTGCCGCCACAATCTGGATCACTCCCGAGCGAGGGCACCCAGACCATGCTTATCCTGCTACGGCCTTTTTGCATTACATTTGCATTTCTCTCTTAATAAACCCGCTGAATGTAAATAAAAAATTGGTCGGTAATCGTGACCTCATTATGTATCGCATACCCTTAATGGTATGTAATATGAGTATTGCATATGATCTAATTCCAAAAAGTCATCGTCATTAATCGATTATTCATTTTCCACGCTAAATGCAACGTGTTTTAAATTCAACCTCTTTTTTCGCAATTTGAAGACTTAAATAAAAAGTACTTTTTTCATTCTGTGTGTTCTGGCTTATGCATTAGAAATTTGTTTAATTAACTGATTGATGAGTTAAATGCTCTAATAGTTTGCTAAATTGAGAAAAAAATTGTTTATATCAACAAAATAAGAGTTTGTTAATTGAAAAAAATTTTAGTAAAAGAGATCAAAATCACTTTGTTTGACCAAATATTGTTTCAAGTACTTTGCTGATATAGAAAAATTTGTCAAATTAATCAAGTATTAGATTAAACCTGCCAAATTAAAATTAAATTAACTAAAAAATTTAGTTGAGTCAATCATGTTTTTTGCTCCAAATCAAGTTTAATTGAATCAGATAAATATTTTTCCGAGTAGGCCATTTTGAGAAACTAAAAAATACTCGAGGGTTTGACAACTCGATTCTTCTAATTTTAAATGACTTCCACTGATTGCTAGTGACTTCAACGGAGTTTCAGTGACTTCAACGGACTTCGATTGACTCCAGCTGATTTTAATTGACTTCAGGTGACTTCACCTGACTTGAGATGACTTCGATTGACCTTAGGCGACTTTAAATTACTTCAGATGATTTCAGGAGACTTCAACTCACTTCAGATAACTTTGACTGAATTTAGTCGACTTCAAATGACTTCAGGTGATTTCAGGAGACTTCAACTAACTTCAATTTACTTTCAGTGACTTTAATCGATTTCAATTGACTTCAGATGACTTCGACTGACTTTAGGCGACTTTAAATGACTTCAGATGCTTTCAGAATATTTTAGCTGACTTCAGGAGTCTTCAACTGACGTCAATTGACTTCAACTGACTTTCAGTCTCTTAAACTGACTTCAGATGACATTGACTGACTTTAGGCTAGTTCAAATGACTTCAAATGATTTCAGGAGACTTCAACTGACTTCAATATTCTTTAACTGACTTTAGCTGACCTACGGTGATTTCAGGTGACCTCAACTAACTTCAGGTGAATTTAACTGACTCCGGATGACTTCACTGACTTCAAGTAACTCCAAAAAACCTATATATCTGTCTCTACGGGTTGTTAACCCCTTGAAAATATTTTACTAATGAAATATGATAATAAAAATAAGAGTTAAAAGTGTAAATGCGAAATGAGGAAAGTTTGATGATAGGAAGAGCTGCGAAAGTGAATTGAGCCAATGACTGTAGTTATAACGATTAATATGGAAACGTTAATAAATTCCTATTAAGTCACTTTTGCAAGTGTATTGTATAAGTACATTGAAGAATAGCACACGCTCATCTTTTCTGTCTAATCGTGTCAGCACGTGAATTGCCTTACCTGCGAAGACATGCATTCACGCATGTATCTATTAAGGGTCGTAATACCATGCAGTTTCTCCATTGCGACACGTGTTTCCTTTGGACGAGGTTTTACTTTTACAGTCTTGATGACGACTTACGTTTTTCCATAAACGGAAATTTGTGCATGCGTCTCGTATTTCATTAGGCACCCGAAGTTCATTCATCTCTAAAGAAAATATACCTGAATCAACTTAAAAACGAAAATGTTGTTTTGAAGAAATTTTTTTTTAAATTGATATCTTCAGAAAAGTGTTTTGTTGCATCAAACATATTTTACTTTATTTAAATAAACGATTCGTCAAATTGAAAAAATCGTTCATTTAATTGAAACCTTGACAGAAAGAATGTTGTATCGACACATATTTTGTATCGATGGAGTTCCATATGAGTTTTTTAAAAACTATTTTTCTATTCCGCGGAAGCGCTGTGATCGAAAATTCGAAAATTGAATTCGTAATGAAATGTCAAAATAGTCGAGGTTATATACTTCGAAAATGTACCCTTCTACGTCTAAAATTGAACTTTTGAACAGAGGTAAAAAAAGGAACTTAAAAAGTTTTAAAAAGTTATGAATTATCAGAGTATTTATAATTAAGAACTTTAAATTTATTAGAATGGCACACAGGACAAACAACTTTAATGGGTTCATATGACTTCTACTTACTGTAACGATTTCATGTAACTTCAACTAAAGCAGAATAACTTCACATAACTTCATTGACTTCAACTGACTTCACTAATTATTAATCATCTGCAATTGTTCAATGAATTCCATAATCTTGTACTCTAATGAAATAGAATTGACAATTTATGTCTTTGGATTTAAATTCAATTATAATAAATTATAACTCAAATCTCACCAAAAAACATGTAAAAAAAATTTGTAAAATGGGAAAAGGGCCAAGTACAAGTACGTGATACTATTATTAAATAAATTCTATTTTTAATTTATAAAAATTGAATTTATGTAGGAAACATTCAAAGTACATTTTTAAAAATGTGTCTTGCAATTAACGCAAGAACACTTTTAATTTTTTATTATTAAAAAAATTTTATTAAAATACATATTTACGCACTGTTAGCGGAATTCCATACGCCACTGCATTTATTTATTTACTACATAAAAAAATCTATGCATTCCTTTTAAAAATACAATTCCACCAAGTTAACGTAAAAATGTACGTATTTTAACAACATTTTTTTAATAATAAAAAATGTTAGATCCTTCTAAAACACATTTTGAAAAATGTACTCTAAATGCTTCCTACATAAATTTAATTTTTATAATTTAAAATAGGATTTTATTTAATAATAGTATTTATTTTGTATAACGTTTTATGTATTACTTTTCCATATTTAAAATCGATAATTTTTAGTTAAAAATTGACCTAACTTTTATGAATCTTTTAAGAAGTGTAATCAGTAGATGCGTCTGCATGTTCAAAATCAATCATTTTTAGATACAAATCGACCTAATTTTTTTGAATCTTTTAATATCGTTTTCTCCTTGAAAAGCAACATACGTACCACTAATTTAACATTTTCTTTTTTTGCAAAGTTTGGACAGAATCAATCGATTGGTTTTGGTTGTAGGTTGGTTTGCATGTTAAAAAGTACTAAAAAACACATAAAAAATAAAATAGCTCTAGTTTAAATCAGTGCATAAAAAATTCCTTCCAAATATTTCTAGAATTTGGTGCCATCATGTTATAAAAAAAGTTCCAGATTGATAGGTAAAATTATGTAAGCTATACCTTAATCTGCATTGAGAAAATCAAGTTTTTACATTAAAACTTTAGAATAGATTGCAAATAAGAAATTCATTGCTCTTAGCGGTAGCTCCGTTTTTTTCATAACCGATTCGGTAAGCCCTTATAGATGACTTTTTCTGTTCTATCTGGGATAGATAACATTTTTTTGGCATTTTTTAGTACTTGGTGGCGATTCGCTACCGCCCATCTCGATAAATTCGCAGTTTAAATTAATATTTAGCCATTTTACAAGTCATGCTATAATAGATTGAGATTTAGAGAGATGATGATTGAATTAAGAATGATTTTCAATCATTCTTTCAGTACTATTGATTAATCACTAGAGTTTTTAGAGTTGAAAGGATAACAAATCAGGACTCGTGGAAGAATGTGTGCCATTAGGGAAGGTAACGTGTCTTCCAGTTTCTATGCCACGATCGGCAAGTCGTGGCATACCGGTTTGCAACTAAGTCATGCACCTTTCGTGATTATAAGAGTATGGAGTGTATTATTTTGCTCTGCTGTCAGCAATCTCATGTTGAGTTCGGTGACCAACGATGCATCATCAGATAATAAGCGTTTCGATTTCAACGTCCACCTCAATTTAAACTCACTATTTCGACAGAAGCCTCCATCCCTTTTCCATTCACATTTTCCTTATTTTACACATACTCGCGCAGATATAGTCGTAACAATTTACCGTTGAATTCATTTCTCGATTGTGGCTTTCGAAATGCAGTCATAAATTATATTTTTACGAGCGAGTTTGAAGCATCAGCGTTTCATGAAGTCTGAGTCCCTGGCATCAAGTGAACAGACACTTTTTGTATTGATTGCACTTTTCATTTTCTTTCTAGCAAGCTAAACATTAAGGATCCAAAGTCTTCAAATTAAAGTTTGAAATGAAAAAGTTTTTAATTTCATGCTTAACAGTCCTTGGCAACTGTTTCAAGCATCTGTTTTTCTCAAATATCAGATATTTGATTTATAAATATAAAATCAGATTTAAATTTAAATATCAGATCAGAAGCATTTCTCAATAAAAAAACTAGGATACAAGTTATTTCAAGTTTTATTTATTAATCTACTAATTAATAGAGAAGAAATATTGTGAGTTGAAACAATCAATTGTGAATTCGAAATTTGTTTAAAAATCAAAATTTAAATAATCAGTTCCCCTATTCTTCATTTGATCTTTATTTTACATAATTCCTTATTCTTAATTGAAATTTTTAGTTTAACTGTTCATTTAGATTTAAATTAGATTTGGGTTCATCAAACAATTTCCAGACAGTGTTTTTGCATCAATAAATATAAAATATTATCACACCGAATATAACTCAAAAATTGAAGAATGTTATAAATATGCAAATACAACAATTTGTATTTTTCCAATACACAATTATTGCGTACTATCAAATGATTTTTTTATTTCGAATTATCCTGTTTTACTCGTTTAGCATCTTTAATAAGACAATTGATAAGTATCTTTTTTTACTTTCCTATATCATGTCGGCGATAATTATCAGAGCATTAAACAAATTATGTCGAAAAATTAGCAAGTAACATAATTCCATCAAATAGAAAAAAAAATTATTAATTACTTGACTGATAATATAAAAATTGATAAATCAAAAGTATCATATTTATACAGTCTTGAACCACTGAATAATTGACTCTTTTAATAGGATAAAATTTAAAAGATAAGTTGATTTAATTATTTAATTTGACCATTATAAATTATAAGTGAGTAGATTTATAACGTCATTGAATCAACAAAATGAAGGTATAAATTCCAAAAATATTTTTCAGTTCTACATTAATTCCACGCAGTAAAAACTTGTTTTACCTTATTTTTGAACAACTTCCTGCTTTATTTATAACTCTTTACAAAAACAAAATTTCCAAATTCGCATCAGTTTTTTTATATTTATTAAATCCGGTTACACCATACGAATCAGAATGATCACCTGATAGGGATTTACGTCATAATTTATTGGACATCAACCACGTTCCTCGGGTTCATTCAACTCGTTTGTGTCAAACGAGCAAATTCTTCTAAAACTTCAGACAAACGATCAATTTTAATCACATAAAAAACTCAATCTCAGGACTTTGCTACGTGAGAATGAATGCAAATCGTAAGAATAATTTAACAAATCGAATATAACTGCTATCATTGATGTAAAAAACAGTGGGAAGTCCAGCAAATAAGAGCTACAAAATTAATAGCAATTTTTTCCGCATTCTCTCATGATAGTTCTGCTTCCGTCATTAGCGATCAATGAATAACGATCAAATTTAAATATTCAAATCGAGATAATATAAGAATTGTTAACAAAACTCACCTTTGAGAAAGTGAATCGTAGTAGAGTAAAAGGAAAAGATTAACTTTATGATCTCATTGGTTTGATTGGGAAAACAAACCACACAACGTAATTAAAAAAGTGCTTGGCTCACTTGCTCCAAGACGGGAAATCCTTTTAGAATTATTTTTGTCAAATCATTCCTATCTTCAAAATGAAAAAATCCCACTCGAAAAAATTCAATTTAATTATATTTATTTTATTTTATTATTAAACAATCTGCTAATATTTGAGATAATTCAAATTTTCTGTCGAAGAAGTAAAAAATAGTAAAAACTTCTAGAATCTTAGCCTCGAATTAATATTGATGAGTATACCAATTAAACATAAACTTCAAGTAGACAAAAAAGGAGCCATAGTAAAAGAGGTTAATAGTTGTATCGGCCATGTACCATATGAATAATTTTTTTAATAATCCCTTCGACTGTGATTTATGATCACTGATCATCTTCTCTAAAAGTTATTTAGTTTTTGTTTAAGATTTTTTGCTCTATTCAAATGGTACATGAGGAATTTAATAAGGAAAAAATTTTTTAAATTTAAAATTTCAATATTTCAGTGCTATTAAATTATAACTTGTTGCACTCAATAAGTTTTACTACTAAAAAACCCATATTTTATAGCCACATGAACTATTTCTTACATATATTTTCTTTCATGATTTTATACTCGAGAATTTACAAATACATTACGAAATCTATTGAATTTTCTCAAAGAAGATTAAACACAAATTTTTCTCTTTTAGAAATGTATAATTTTTAAAACTCAATTATTAAATAACATTTTGTCCATTCATCCTGAGATCTAATAAGAGAAATTCGGGGAAAAATTTTCACAAGATCGCAGTTTTTCACTGAATCATATACTTGTCTCTAACATATGAATTTTTTTTTCTACTTCTTTTCTTCATTTTTCTTGTTATCATTAGAGCCCCTCTGGACATTTAATGATTTAAATATTATGAAAAATGTTGACAATTATTCATTCAAACATAAATTGCATTTACGTTAAGCCTGTTATTACAATCAGGTTGCACAATATCAAAAGTTACTGAGGAAAATTTAAACCATGGCTACGATAATTTACTCGTATTACCGCAACTGTCTACGTACGCAGGATTTATAGGAAAATAAATTTACCAACTCAGGCCTCGATCTCATCATTCTTTGTTTTTCAGGATAAGAGGGAGAATGAAAACGAGTGTATGTTATGAACTGAATAACAAATGAATAAAAACCCCTGACCCCAGAACTGAATTTCTACGTAAGAGTCATTTTTAAGATCATAATTACATTTTTTTTGAGGATTTGCTTAAGTATGTTGCTAGAAAGAAACTAGAATGTAAATAATGTCATGGAAATTCATAAATTAAAACATAAATCACAATTTAAAAAATTGCGAATTATTACTATTGAATTTTTTTCTACGCCTGATAGTCACAGTGAGTAGAAACAAATTGTTAATGAAAAAAATTTATTAGAGCGTCAATTTTAAATTTTTATTCCTTACTGTTCAATAATAATTTTTCTTAAAGAATTCTGCTTCAAGCTGACTACATTTTAAGAAACGAGATGTGTTTATAAGCAACATTACTTTCGTTAAAATACATTTTTAAATATTTTTTTTACCTAAAGAGAGGAAAACAACAAAGAACGAAGTAAGGGCAAAATTTGTATGCAAAGATGGTGATCATAAAAGAACATAGTTACTCTTTCGGCCGTGATTCTGTGTGTAACGATCATTGCATCGCGGAAAAAGCGATAAATAGCATTTATTTTAAAATAGACTTTCCTTATTTTTCATTAGTCTGCAGAAACTCTTTATTATTGCTACTTTATATTCGAATCAAGGTTTTAAAAAAAGTTGAAAATAAAACACGAGAAATGGTCTGATAGAAATTTGAATATATATACATATTGACAGATAAACTTTAAACTCTTCATTAAAATTAGATTTTATTATTAATATTTTTAATTTATTTTTGATTTATATAAAGAACTGGTTTCCATCAAGATATCAAGAGTAATTTCAATACCTAGATATATAAATTTTTTTATATCGAAATAATAATATTATAAAATAAAATTTTGAAAATTGTAATAAGTGAATCGAGAAAAATATTGCGAATTTTTTGCACCACTAGTCACAATTTGATTCTTGATTACATTTGTTGATTTGATTGATTTACTTCTTGATTACAAGAATTGAGCCTCATGAACTAATGAGATTCAAATGCTATTCAAATTGTAAACAATTTTTATGAATAAAACTTGCTTTTCTGTGTTTGTTATACGATTCTGAGATCCAATAAAAGAAATATAAGCCAAAAAATCAGTTATTATAGATTGATTTTAAAATGACTATTCTTATTATTTATAATCATTAATTATTATTAATTATTAATAATGAGTAATTATTAATCATTATTATTAATAATAATGATAAGAATAATAATCTTCTGAAATGAAATAGTAAGCAATCAAGGTAGAGAATGCTGGAATTTCCTGGTGGGATAGACAGTCAGGTTTTTGAAGGTTGTCTGAACTTGATTCTGTTCTGTTTATTTCCTCTTCTTTAATAAGAGATTATTTCTCAGAGTATTTTAATTTTTAATACTTCGTTTATATTTTTGTTAATTGCTTCTAAATTATTTATAAAAATAAAAGTAGTTTTTGATACAACGGAAATTAATTCTGCTTGTATTATTAAAAAACGCACAAGAGGAAGAACTGGGTAAAAAATAAAAGTCTGTTTATTCTAATTGATTCAATAAACAATTCAATTTGAAAAAAGAATGATTAATTTTGTAATATAAACGTATCCCATTTTTTATTTTTTTGCTGTCAAAATAAATCGCTCTAGTAAAGAGATTTATGGATAAATAAACAAATAAAGTGCAATTCATTTGTTTTTAAAGGAAATTTTCGCATCATAAGATGAATTTCGTGTCGAAAAATAACTAAACAAATGTTAACGCATTTAGAAATTCTTTGAACAATTATTTATACAGCAAAAAATCCACATGAAATGAACATTTGAAACTTTTGAAAAAGTATATCTTCGACAAATGAAGAATCTTTTATTTCTATTCTAAAAGTTCTTTCATTTTCTGATAATGAAAAGAAGAAGATTGATTTTGCATTTTAAATATTTACTCATTCTTTGTTTTAACTCTTAGTGATTAAATTTTGATGACATCCTAGGACATTTTTTATTCGAAACAAAGACCTTTTTTTCTTAAGATTCTCTAATTAATCAAATGGATATTTTTTATATCTAGCTAAGGGGCCACACATAAATTACGTAACAAACAGAAGAATAAATATGATTGACATAAAAATATAATAATTATCGAAAGATTAAAAAAGATCAAAATATGAAATTCATTGTACTGACATCATAGTTTCATGTTTGCTTTACAAAGTTCGCATGCTTAAAAGTTGACATACTAATTGACCGATCTTTCGCTACTTTATATTGAATTGTTTACATCAATATGAATTATTAATTTTACCTATCTTCTAAAAATTATGTATTGGTAGTGCCGATAAATAGCCGCATGGTTGAGGGCTGTATTTCTTATCAAATAAATAAAAAAAAAGGTTCAAAAAATGTTTAAAAGACAATAAATTTCGATGTTGAAAAAATATGTATTTTTCCGGTCTTAGGAAACCCGGTATCCTAAGACGGGCCCCTTTTAAAAATCAAAAAGCTATGTAATTAAACACTAGATATTGATAAATTTTATTCATAGCGTACTGTTTAAACATATTCTGTAGATTTATGACATATTATTCATGCAAAATTCATTATAAAACGTAACATAAGCGTTAAATAAGGTCTAACAGGAAACAAGTAATAACAAAGATCACGAACTTAATATTTATAAAAAGTTGTAAAATGACAAATGCTATTCATCGTAGATCAATAATTTACTGATATAAAGTGAATAGACAATATATTTTGAAAAATTTCTTGTTCATGATCAAAAAGCAATAAAGAGGTCAGGAAAGATACTAATTATGGCGGAAAATTTAAATATCTGATGTATTTTCGGTGTACCATCAGTAATTCATAGATAAAGCAGATTACGCTTTTATCATCAGTTTTCTAGCCAAACCGGGGCCCGTCTTAGGAATTTCGCAAAACAATTTTTAAAATATTTTTATTAAACAGCATAAAAATTAATAAAACGTAAATGACAATTGTAAAGTTTACAAAATTATCTATAAAAAGATAACTTACTCCTTCAAATCATTAAAAGTAATTAAATCATAACTTCTAAAACAGGTAAAAGTTCGTTCTCTAATGTACAAAAATAATTTTTCCTTTCTGTTTTCGTTAATTTACTTCCAATGCAAACACAAACGCTTTAAAAATAACTAGAATTCTGCTGAGCATGTATCTTCATATATAAGTGATGAATATAATGTTTTCATACAAAAATATTACGGGTGGGCCGTCTTAGAAGGTAGTCCGGCTTAGCCAACTTTCCCCTACATAATTTCAGCAGATTTCAGTATGGCTCCTAAATAATTATTTTTGCTAGGAATATACATTAAAAACTGAAATTTTAATTCTCTTTTTTTAGAAAAAATTGAAAAATTGCCAGGGATTTTTATAAAACACCATTTCATTCCAATGCAGATATACTTGACGTATGTTTGTTCGCTTTAAGAAAGAAAGAATTGATTTCCTGCCACGCTTTCTTCCTGCCACATTTCTCTCGTGAGGAACAACTGAACATAAGTTCCAGGGAATCACGTAATGGAGCGAGTCAGTGTACGCACAAGAAAATTACTAATTATGAGGTTACGTACCCCTACGAAATAGTATATACATAACATGCAAACATCGATTTTGCTGGAGTAATATCATCTGTTATGTTTACACTACGTTAAATAAAGGAAGATGAATAATTCCAGACGGAAACTCCTTTAACTTGTATCTCCATTAGATTTCACTTGCAAGAAAAAAAAGATCTCTAATAACTCACACATTTGCCTAAAAACTTGCAATTTACTTATTTTGTTCCTAAGGATTCGCGCAAGACTAAAACTACAAATTAACACTTTTTTCGAAAGTTTTATGATTTTGAGGTGAAGGAGTCTTTGAATAATTGATGATGTTATTTGAAGTTATTACAATAACAAATTCGGATGAGAAAAGTGTTTTCATTATTATACTTGACCGAACTCGATTCTAATTAATTATTTTCAAAAAAGAGTGTCTATGAACAAAAAGTATTAATCACGAAATGCAGTTAAAAACTATGTCAGAAATTTAATTATTTTTCAGTAGCTCTTTATACAAAATTAATAAACTTGAAGTAAGTATAAATAGTACAAAATGCAATAAAAATTTACACATGTTAACGAAATATTGACAAGAAATTATTAGGGCAATTGAAGAATTTGAGTAATTTTCTAGCAATTGACGACGTTCTTTTTTTCTGCTTTAACACTTTGATGCATAATTACGAACAATGAGAACTGCCCGAGTAAAAAAAAAGTCCCATTGGCATCCCACCACAAGTACAACAAAAGTACCGGGTAGGAGACAAATCAGTACCAAAGTCACAATTGCAGGCAAAATATTTTACAAGTCCCCAAGAAAGTTCTACTTAATGGGATTAAAGTACCAAAAAAGATCAGTAGAAATAGAACTAAAGTACCAGAAAAGTCCACCTTGATTTTTTTTCTCGAAATTTTTACAAGTGCTTATCGGAAATGGTCCCAAAAAAGCTCAGCTGAAATGGAGCAAAAGTACCCGAAAAGTTCAACTTGCGGCCTGATCTCGATGGACATTTTTGGGACAAAAGTACCAGAAAAGTCCCATTCCATTTTTGCTTCGAAATTTTCGTAAGTGCATATGGGATTTATGTTTCAAAAAAGTCCAGCAAAAATGGAACTAGAGTACAAGAAAAGTCCATCTTGATTTTTTTTCTCGAAGTTTTCACAAGTGCTTGTGGGATTTAGGCTCCAAAAAAGTCCAGCTGAAAATATAAAATGGGACTTTTATGGAACTTTTGCACGTTTGAGCTGGACTTTTTAGGACATAAATCACATGAGCACTTGTGACGATTTCAAGAAAAAAAAATTAAATGCGAATTTTCTGGTACTTTTGTCCCAACATAAATCCCAACAGTACTTGTGAAAACTTCGCGAAAAAATATCAAGGTAGACTTTTCTTGTACTTTAGTTCCATTTCTGCTGGACTTTTTTGCAACATAAATCCCATAAGCACTTGTGAAAATTTCGAAGAAAAAACGGAATGGAACTGACTTTTCTGGTACTTTTGTCCCAAAAATGTCCATCGAGAGCAAGTCGCAAGTTGAACTTTTCTGGTATGTTTGTTCCATTTTAGCTGGACTTTTTTGGGACCTAAGTCCCATAAGAACTTGTAAAAATTTCGAGAAAAAAATCAAGGTGGACTTTTCTGATTCTTTAGTCCCATTTCTGCTAATCTTTTTGGGACTTTAATTCTATTAAGTAGAATTTTTTCGTGGAATTGTAAAATATTTTCCTGTTATTGGGACTTTAGTACTGATTTGTCTCATACCCGGTACACCAAGAAAAAAATACTTTTGAATCTATAGCATATGCTATTGCGATCTGCCAAAAGCAGATGCTATTGATTTATAATAATATAATATAGAATTTGCTGTATCACTGTTAATTCAAATCGGTAAACTTTGATTCAAAAATAGTAGATTTTGATTCAATAGCGATGCTATAAATTCCAGAGCATACTACTTGAAATCTATAGCATCTGCTTTTGGCAGATAGTAATAGCATATGCTATAGATTCAAAAGTACTTTTTTCTCAGTGTACTTTTTTCGCAGTGACTCTTTTTACTTGGGTGAATCTTTGTTACGAAAAGAAAAGAAGAATTTTCTCTTACATTTCATTCATGTATCAGTCATATCTGGAAAGAAACTATAGATAATTAAAAAGTATTACAAGATTTCGCTTTTAAAAATCACAATATGAAATTTTGAAACATTCTCTTACATCTAAAGAATTACAAAACTTTTACCAACTAGATTGTAAGCAATATTGCAGGGCATGTGACAAAGAAAAAATATTAATTCCAGAAGCGATACAGAAATGGTGTAATATGTTGCTTAAAGAATAAAAAAGAATCATATAGAAAAAATATTATAAAAAAGTATCATAACAATTTACAGTCAGACAATTGTATAATAATGTTCTCTCCCATGAGATAAAAGACAGATCGAGGCATTTTACTCAAGCACTAATCATGCTGATTACATAATGAGTTAAGATGTATTTTCACGAATTTATGATTCGTAGAGTTTTCGCACATCAATAAAAAAAATTGAAGTTAAATCTAAGGGGTGCAATATAAGCTGTGAAAAATTTCTTATATATTTAATTAATTTAATTTGTCTTTATGAGAACAATTTCAATTATTTATCAAGAAACATTAATTATCAAAAAACAGATTTTTTATAGGCATTCCCTTACTGATTCCTCGAACACGAATATTCTAAACTTAAAAAACACATGAAACAATGAAAATCTCGATCAATATTTGCCTTTTTATCTTTATGGCTATTATTGAATATATTAAATGATTAATGTCAGTAATTAAATTCATTAATGAATTTTGATACAAAAGTAAAGTTGCGATTAAATATATATATATATATATATATATATATATATATATATATTTCGAAATTTTTCAAATTGCCATGTGATATATTGGTTTAGTAGCTGCTCAATAGAGTAATCAATAAAACTTTTCTAAATAAAAATATGTAAAACAGAATTTTTATTTTTAAAAAATATGTCTTCTAAAATCTAAGATATTTTATTGTATGATTCTGTTACTTCCTTAAAACACAAGAAACAAGAAAACTTGTAATTTTGTATTTAATCGAAACCATTAAAATCGATCATAATCGTATCAAAGCACAAGCTTGTAATTTTGTATGAGTTTTTCTTTACAAATATGAGTCTCGAAAAATTCAATCATGTTTGTAAACACAACATTTTCTAAGTTTAATTTTTTTACCAATACAATATTGATGTAAATGAGATTTTTATGAGTTTCGTAGAATTAGTTGAATATTCCATGCACATCTAGAAAAATCAACCACAGTACGTCAATACTTAATATTCCTAAATAATCGTTGTTATTTTTTGTTTGTTATTTATTATGCCGAAGGAAAAGTCCTACCATACAAGACTATTCCCACAAAATGAATTTGAATGATCGCAATTTGAATTGTAACAATTTATACAAATGATATATAAAAATAATTTTAATCATCTAAATAATATTGAAGAAACTGGAATAATTAGTGAAGAATAATTCTTGTTTGGAGCAGAAAGTGATGTAAAATTCTATTTGGAATAGAGTATTAATAGAAAGAAAATGATACTTCTGTCACATGTTTTGATGGAGTATGAATGTGATTTTTTTGCTTTTTTTGTTTGCCATTAAACTTCACCGGATGCGAGTAATAACTGAAAATCAGGGTAAAGCAAGAACGACATTCGTCGGTCAATAGACACATTATAATTACGTGGGTTCGCGTAATTTAGATAGTGGAGTGCAATAATGCCCGATCGCATTGAATCTCGCACGCCCTGCATAGCCAGCCGAGCGAAATCTCACATTTACAGGTGTTTATACCCAGGTAGGCCACAAAACAGGATCGGCAACGATTGCAAAATCTACGCGAGTTCTTACAAAAACGGGTCCGTAGAAATGTTGGTTCTCTACTTTTATTACTCTCGCGCCCAGATGACTCCATATTAAGAAAAAAAAAATTGATAGAAGAATTAAAATTCTCCAGAAATTCATAATTATTTTTCTCTATTCGAAAAAGCACAAAATTCCAGCGTTTTTAAAAAGTAAAATGTTATTTAAAGGAAGTGGACAAAAGTTAAAAGCTGTTTCGAAAAATAATTCCAAAATTTCAAAAAAGAAGTGCTCGAATTTGGAATTTCAAAAATTAAAAGCCTACAAATTTGAATGCATCGAAGGTAAAAATAATTAAGCTTAAAACCAAAAAGCCAGTTTTAAAGTTGAAAATCTTTAGAGTTTGAACATTTCGAAAAGAAAGAATTCAAATTTGAAAACTGAAAATTTTTACAAAATTTCAGTTTAAAGAGATAAGAAACATTATAAAAATTCGTCTTTATTTGGAAACTATCACAGAAACCGTTGGTGTGCATTTTGTTGCATATTACTTTTAATAATTTAAAATAATTTAATTTGTCATGGTGATTTTAATTTTTTAACACTCATTTTTGTTGCAACTCAATTTGAGTTTGAATACAGCGTTAAATTGATGATCAATGAATTGCAAAACTTTGGCTTAAAGAATTAGAAAGATTATCTGTGCAAAGTTCGTATAAATTAGCATAAGGAATCGTATATAATACATATAAAAATTTGGACATCAGAATTGATTCAGGTAATAATTATTATTCATAAATTTCAACTGTTACAAAAAAAAGATATGTATTCAGCACATTTGAAGGTGAAAAGAATTGACGTCAAATGGAAGAAGGTTTGACCCTTTCACAATTTAATGGCAATTTAACATATAGCAAAAAAACATAGTGTACAAATCTGTTTCCTCTTTTAATAATTTTTTTCATTTTCATAATTTCATTTTCTGTTCTAAATTTTTTTTATCAGTGCATGAGTGGATTTTTTAGATGAGATTGAGTGAAAAAATATGCTGATGTCTCTAAAGTTTAATTGGCGAGGAAGTTACGTGGAATTTTTAATCCTTCAAATTCAGAAATTCACGCTTGGTTCATCACTTTAAGACACCTGCACTCAGTATCTTCTTTCATGGGACATCGGATATTTAGTCAATCCGTAGTTGGAATTTTCTACAAATATTTTTACATTCTCATCATATGAGAAGATATTAAATTTGTGTAAAATTTGACCCCCCCCCCGTTTTTGTCAAATGTCGATGTTTTGAGACCCCTTGAACCCAAAAAAGTGGTTTTTGTGAATGTGTCTGTCTGTAGATTTTTTTTCTTGTTAGCACG
>JBAGKK010489000.1:0-16022 GCA_037177015.1 Euceroptres primus
GTTAGCCACTTGCCCCCACAATATGGATCACATCCGAGCGGGGGCACCCAGACCATGCTTATCCTGCTACGGCCTTTTGAAAAATGTAATAGCCTTATCCCCTAAGATTTTGCTTATAAGAAAAAAATAATATCCCATTTTTTTGAAAAAAACATATTTTAGAGGTCGTTCAAGGTGCATGAAGAGAAAAAACGACTTTTTCTCCATTTTCTCTAAAACTGTTGCTTTTAACGAAAAAATATGCGCGAAAAAAGATGTTTGTTTTTTTCAGCGAACATTTTTGGTTTATACTTTTTTTGTCTCGAAACCATTTTGGAGGCAGCAAATCACTTAACCTGTAGAAAAAGGCTTTTTTACAATTCTTGTCTGAAATTTTTTATGAACGTGTGAAAATAAATTATATGGAAGGTGAATATACTTAAAATGAACAACTTTTGTTTCAAATATTATATGTTAAAACTATTCAATTAGTAAAATCAATAGTTTTATAGTTTATTTTAAGAAATACGTATTATTTTATTCACTTAGAACTTTTTTTATAGAAGCATTATTTATTATAAATTCTTTTTAGCTAATAAATTATCATTATTTCTGTTTTTATTACATTTTTGATATCGAAATAACTTTATTCTGATTTGACAATAGTGTATTTTTTTGAAACATTAAATTTTTGGCGGTGTTGTTCGACGACTTGTACTTGTAGTACAATTTCTGGTCCTCTTGATTCGAAAGACTTGAGTATCCATGTATTTAAAATTGTTCACATAAAAAAAAAAAGCAAAAAATAATTGCAGTGACTTTCCATGCAAGCGTGAAGTTCAAAACTACTTACTACAAGTCGTCGAACAACATTGCCAAAAATTTAATGATCTAAAAATCAGATTAATTTTATTTCGATATTAATAATGTGTTTTACCTTCTCCATTCAATATGCAAAAACAATGATAATTTACTAACTAAAAAGAGTTTATAATAAATAATATTTCTATCAAAAATGTTCTAAATGAATAAAATTATACGTATTTCTTAAAAGAAACTACAAAACTTTTGTTTTACTAAATGAATAGTTTCAGCATATAATATTTGAAACAAAAGTTGTTCATTTTAAGCATATTCATCTTCCATGTAATTTATTTTTACATCTTCATAAAAAATTCCACACAAAAATTGTAAAAAATCCTTTTTCTCCAGGTTAAGTGATTTGCTGCCTCCAAAATGGTTCTAAGACAAAAAAGGTATAAACAAAAAAATGTTCACTGAAAAAAACAAACATCTTTTTTCGTGTACATTTTTTTTCTAAAACCAACAGTTTTCGAGAAAACGGGAAAAAAATCGTTTTATTCTCTTCGTGCGCCTTGAGCAACCTCTTAAATATGTTTTCTGTCAAAAAAAAAAAGAAATGTTATTTTTTTCTTACAAGGAAAAATTTTAGGGGATAAGGCTACTACATTCTTCAAAATTTAGATTATTTTGATACCCCATAAGCGCCACTTTAAAACATTTCTCAGGTCTTACCGTCTAATAGTTTTTCTTTAACAAAAAAAATTACAGCCAATTTTTTTCATTTTAAGAAAAAAATTTTTTACCGTATTTATAAATTTAAGTTCCTGGCGGAGGTACAAAAACATTATTTAAAAAAATAGGGGTTCATTATTTTGTTAAAATGTTTAATTTTAGGAGGTAAGACCTTTGAAAAAAAAAAAATAAGTAGAATTTAAATGGGCACCCTAATGATTCCTGCCATCATTCGAATCGTCGAAATGAAAAAATCGTTGCAAATGCAATAAACTATAATACTATATTGATTATCGTAATAAAAAAAATTATTTCGAAAGTAACGTGAAAAGTAACGATTTTTATAGTTAAATACCGTTACTGAAAAAAATGTAACTAGTTACCAATTCATTACCTATTTACAAAAGTAACTTTGTTACCATCATCGTTACCCAGAAAAAGTAACTGTAGTTACTTTTAACTAGTTACTTCCTATCACTGCTGATAAGTGTGATCATTTGTGTAAATATCAGCACTGAAAATTTTATTAATGAATCAAATCTTAAATAATAAAATAAAATAAGTAAAGAGCTCGTTAACACATGATTGCATCGACTTTTTTGTATTTTTACTGATAACTAATCGCTCGTGATTACTCAGTGGAGGCTTATTGCTTATGAAAAATAGGTTAACGATCGGAACAAGAATCGATCTCGAAGAACCGGTGAACCGATCAGGCGTGAAAGACTTGGCTGATGCTACTTTGACCGAGGGCCGATATTCCACTGTAAATGGTACACCTTCTACGTCACGTCCGCATTTGCCTTAATCTACGCTTAGTCGGCTTATGGCTCGTCATTTACGTGGCCAACGATTGTTTAACATTTACGAGAGAACTTCCAATTTCCTGGAAGGAAATTGCTGCACCAAAAAATAAATTTTTCAGGCTGGAAAACTAATTTCCAGACCTTACATTTTCTCCATCCAATGACAAAAAGCTGAATATTCTTTTAAAAATTCACATCTCTTAATTTAAACAAACTTCAGGTATTTTTCAGCAGTCAATTTAAAAATGTCAATTTTAAGCAAATGCAAATTTACTTTTAATTAACTACTTTATTAACTATTTTATTACCTGACTTAATTCTATCATTGTGAGATTTCCAGTGAATAAATTGCAGTGAAATTCTCGATTAGGCACGATATCACGTAACAAATGAGCATTTATAAATCGTAAAAGCGAAACCCAGCCGAGTATAAAGTTACGGCTAAGAAAACTTTGAGGGTAAAGACCCAAGATGTTATACCCGCGATGACCAACTTATTTTCGTCGAGAAATCATAAATCTACGAAATCCCTACAACTTTTGTCCCATGAATAACTTTTTTAATTCAAAAAGCCTAGTCTTCCCGAAATAGTATAATAATTTTCAGAGTCAAATTTTTATTACAAACTAGATCACCTCAGAATTTATTTCAAAATTTTTTCTAAGTATTTTATTTTAAAAAGTGTTTTAATATTATCTTCTTAAGCTTTTTATCAATTTGAATTACATATATTAATTATAATCATCTTAATAAAGCTATATCGTCCAAGTGCGAATTAAAAAACTAGGACAGATGATATTATGTTACAATGTTGATGTAGTATGGACAGGAAAACAGTAAAATAGAAAATTAGGTTGTACCCCGTTATTAGCCTATTACTCTAGTGCTGAGGGCGAAAGCGCATGAGTGCCTCTGACAGTTCCTGCACTAGAAAGCACATGGCATACCAAACTGTCGAGTAGACGATCTAAATATAAAGATCACGACTTCCCTTCCTTACTGAACTCACTATTTTAGGAATTTGACTGCAGAACTGATCGCAGTACTACAATGAACCGAATCAAGAAAAAATTTTACAGTTGTATCTCTAAATAAACGAGAGACAAAAAGTGTGGTCCTGTTTAGAAACGATTTAAAATAAAAAGAAAGTTTTAAAGTACCAGAAAAAGAAAAAGAACCTTAACTTGCAAGTTAGAAATTATTTAATCTCAAACTGTAAATAATTTAATTTTTAAATATTTCATTTCCAAGTTATTCCTTTGGACTGAATAGCTAAAGAATAAAATCTAAACAATAAAAATAAAACATAAAATAAACTACAATACCATTTGTATAGTTTCAATTAAACTCCTATTAAAATTTGTAAAAACTCCTCCTGAAAGTTTCAGATAAAAACGAATTCGAATTTAAGGCAGTATTCTACTTTGAACGCTCGAAAAAAAAGCTATTTTTGTGAATTGTTTCTGAGATTATTAATAATGATATCGATGCAGGGTTTATTAGTCTTAATAAATACACTCTTGAAATACGTTAAAAAATTTCTTTCAATTATTTTATGCACTTTTTATACATAAAAACGTCAGACAAAGTCAACTCCTCAAAAAGTAGGTAGGTCCGCGGTGTTGTAAAAATCTCGAGAATGGATTATTGTAAAATTTTGATTTTAACTATATTTTTTTGCAAAAAAAGTAGGAAAGTAAACCCACTTTTTTCGTTTTTTTTTGTTTTTTCGCCGCCATTTTGTTATTTTTGCATGCATATCAGAAATCTTAGTTCAGCCGTTTGCTGGAGTCATACTGAATCTTAAACTGTTTAATTTTTTAATTTCAGACTGCCCATTCTCGAGATTTTTACAACACCGCGGACCTACCTACTTTTTGAGGAGTTGACTTTGACTGACGTTTTTATGTATAAAAAGTGCATAAAATAAATAAAAGAAATTTTTTAAATGTATTTCAAGAGTGTATTTGTTAAGCCTAATAAACCCTGCATCGATATCATTATTAATAATCTCAGAAAAAATTCACAAAAATAGCTTGTTTTTCGAGCGTTCAAAGTAGAATACTGCCTTAAATTGGAGACAGGACTGGTCACTAAGAAAATTCGTAAAAACGATGAATCGTATTTACAATACGGTTTCATCTCGAATTTAAAAAGCCCTTCATTTACGGTTTATGTGATTTACAAGAAAACTTTTTCAAATGAGACCATGAAACCTTCCCTCTTAAAACGACATCTTTCAAGTATGCATCCCGAAGACTTAAATGAAACAGTCGGATATTTAAAAAGTAAGGTTTCTGTAGAAATTTTAGAGGAATTAACTCCACAACTATCGAAAGCAGCTCTCAAAACTTCTTACGAGTTAGCACTTTTATCTGCAAAAAATAAGAAACCACACACAATTGTTCAGGAAACTATCATCCCAGGTGCTTGGATCATTGCCGAAAAAATGCTAGATTCAACTGCAGCATCTCTCATTAAGAAGGTTGCTTGTTCTGGAAATTCCATAGCAAGAAGGAAAAAAGAAATGGCTACGAATGTGAAAGAATAAATTGAAGAATGCGTTCAGAAAGATCAAAGATTTGCTCTGCAACTGGATGAATCCATGGACATCGGTAAATGCGAATAGCTAATTGTCTATAATAGGTACTTATAATTAATTTTTCCCTACAATTGTCGCTCTTTTGACTTCATATTTTGGTTGAAATTTTTATACCACTTATCCTACTTTCTTATTTATTGAATCAATTTATGTCAGATATTACGACCTGGAGAAAGGTATCACGGAAGATGTCCTTGGCTTCGAAGAACTTTCTGGTCATACTACTGCATCCGATGTTTCTAACAAAGCAAAGCAAAATTGAAATGCGAATGATGCGTTTGTATATCTACTGATGGTGCACCTGCTATGTCGGGAAAAAGGAATGGTCTTATCGGTCTAGTCAAGGCTATAAATCCAAAAATTCTGTGGATACACAGTATTATTCAACGACAGGCTCTTGCCTCGAAAAGTTTATGTCCTGAACTTAACGAGACTTTGATTATTGCAGTGAAAATTATAAATCATATTAAAGCTAAAGCATTAAATAGTCGCTTATTTAAACATCTGTGTGAGGAAATGGAATCGGATTATGTTACTCTTCTGCTTCACACTGAGGTGAAAGATAAAACCCATTATTCATCTTTTTTCTCGTAAACCAAAATTTAAAAAAATACATTCTTAGGTTCGATGGCTTTCACGTGGGATATCACTGACCAGACTTTTCGCCTTGAAGGATGAGACTTTCTGCTTTCTTACAAACGGAGAATCAGAGCTTGCTGAACATTTTCATAATGCTGAATAGTTGGCCGAGCTGGCATACCTCGTAGATTTTTTTGGCAAATTCAATTATTTAAATCTTTCCCTTCAAGGATCGAATAATAATATTTTTAAAACAAGAGATCTAATAACAGCATTTTACGAGAAGATCAAATTTTGGATAAGATGTATTGATAAAAATGACCTTACGTGCTTTGAGACACTAAAAAATTTTTTGAAAGACTCGGTACTTGATTTCACCTATGGTTTGAATGACAGAATTTGGAACCACTTAACTCGTGTAAGAGAAGAATTTCTTAGTTACTATCCTCATATAGGTAGAAAAATGAGCAGTTAAGACTGCATCATAAATGCCTTTCATAAAAACTCTTAGGACAACACTCTTCTTAGTAATTCGATGAAAGAAAAGCTGATTGAATTAGCAGCTGATCGCACCCTAAGTTTTCAATTTCAAGAACAATCGTTAGAATGTTTTTGGCATGCAGCGTCTCGTAATTATCCTGAATTGAGTAGACGAGCAATATCAGCTCTTTTACCTTTCCCAACCACGTATTTATGTGAACAAGGATTTTCCGCCATGGTTCATGTAAAACCAAAATTTAGAAACAAATTGAATCCCGAATCGGACATGATTCTTACACTTTCCAAATTACGACCACGAATAGAAAAATTAGTAGAGTCAAGACATGCTCAAGTTTTACACTGAGCCTACATTTATTATAGGATTTACATTTTTATTCAAAAAATGTATACACTGATACACTGTATACATTTAAATAAAACTCATAATTTACCATTATTTATATTTTTCATATTACTATTAATTAATCAAATTGTAGGAAGTTTTTTTAAATTATATATTTTCTTTGATTTCTGTAAAAGACAATGTTAAAACATCTAATAGGTTATATTATTTTTCTAAACTTTCTTTGCTTACCGCCAATTTAACATCAATCAACTGAAATAGTTAGTTTCCAATCTAAACGTAGAAAACCTCTAATAGGTATCTATCATTCAGGAGAGTATCGATAAAAACAAAAAATACAACGTCCTAAGGTCCCCTTGTGAGGCGAAGGTGCAGTACTGGAGCACGAGGCAGAAACTTCTGCTTTCGGAGACCCATAATGTACTTTCATGCAAAAAAAAAAGAAAAAAAATCTTCAATAGTTTTCGAAAAAACGAGGACCGTTTCTTGTTGAAGAGACTGTAATCTATTGAAAGAGAAATTTGAATTAACGGCCTGGTTCTCTACCGTTAGTTATTCACTTTTCGACAATTTATCGAACCGAAGGTTTCCATAATAATTAATCAACCCATGAAGTTGTTTCAAGTTAGAAATAAAGTTGTCGCAATTTAGAAATAAAATACTTTGTTTCATTTATTTTATGTTCGTTAAAATACGGACCCGATGGTATAGGTAGATCACATTTTTTTCCGTGTAATTTTAAACGAATTTTAAATTTTCAAAATTCTGATATATCTCGGAAACGGTAAGAGGTCCGCCAAAATAGACAAAATTTGAAGAATTTTCAACGGGGAAAACATCATAGTGTCTGCCAAATTAATCCCGTGTTTTATATTATTATACTTATTTTGCAAACAACACTTGCTGTTCTTGCATGGGACCGCTTAATTTTACCATGCTGGGGCATAACAGCTTAACGGCGCGTCAAGGTCGACGTCGATCTCGCCGGCTCTGTTTACCTCGCAGCATGGTAAAGTTTTACCTCACAGAATGGTAAAGTTATCCCTACAAGTTTGTACATTTTAACCACCTATTCAGTAGTCTCGAGATCGCTCCTCGTCACTCTGAACAACCATGCTGCAGAGTGAAAGGTTCCCTAATTTGCATAAAATATACCTAATTCGTAGATTAATAAATATCCTATAGTGAAAGGTATATTCTACATTATTTGACACTCGTCCGATCAATCTCATGTCTAGTATGGTAAAATATACCTCAAACGTTTTCTCCACGTATTGCTTGTTCTGTGCCTTATTTTTGATCATTTTTTATGTAACGATGGAAATTTTCGAATATTTTTTGAGAGACCTCGTCATAATTTGGCGTCAGGAATCTGAAAATGCATGTGTCAACAACAAATTTTCGAATATTTTTTGAGAGACCTCGTCATAATTTGGCGTCAGGAATCTGAAAATGCATGGTGTCAACAGTACTCTTTCAACGTGTACCTTCTTTATGCAAACTTGTGCAATCTCACGCATTCCATGCAATCTTACAATCTTTGTTCACACTCTACCCGATTTCATGCAATCCCTGTGCAAATAGAACACAGAAAAACGCGGGTGCTAATTTTGTTGCACTTCATTTGTCAAGATTTTCAAAATGAGAATTCAACAAATTTCAACTTCCCAGCTGTAACATAAATGTAGTTGCGTTTCTTACGAAAGTCCCTAGGAACAAATAAATAAACATTATGTATAGCCCTCCATAGAATAAAGACACTTTTTCTAATTTTGCAACTTCGGCAGCACTGAAGGTGCATGTTACACATAACTACCCTGGCGAATCGGCAGCTACGCAACAAACACGGTACAGCGTGGCTGTTTTTTGGATACGATCTCGATTCCCCCAAATTTTGATTCTCCGAAAATTAATTTTTCTGAAAAGAGGAACAAAGAAGTACGAGTTTATAAGTTAGAAGTGCCCGTTATTTAAAGTCAATGAAGTCGGTAATGACGTTATTAAAAAACGAAGAGATGTCGCTCCAAATCACTTCTTGAAATTAAAGCTTTAGTGCAGACCACATGTCATGAAGAGAAATAAACCAGTTTGACAAATTTTAAGTTACGTTAGTGTTTTTCAACAACAGTTGATATTTTTAAAGAAAAATCATTACCCCTTGATGAAAAATTACAAGTTCGTAAAATTTTAGGTTATGTTAGGGTTTTTCGAGGGAAATAAATACTTCTATAGAAACATCAGTACCTTTTGATAGAAAATTACAAGTTTCTAAAATTTTAGGTTATGTTAGGTTTTTTTCGAGGGAAATTAATACTTTTGTTGAAAAATCAGTACCTCTTGATAGTAAATTACAATCTCGTAAAATTTTAAGTTATGTTAGGGTTTTTCGAAAGAAATGAATACTTTATAGAAATATCAGTACCTTTTGATGGAAAATTACAAATTTGTAAAATTTTGGGTTATGCGAGCGTTTTTCAACAAAATTTGATATATTTTAAGAAAAAGCAGTTCGTAAAATTTTAGGTTATGGCATTGACACAAAGTAGAATAAGGAGATTCAACTCTCTTACGGAAAATAACCCCGTTCTTTGAAACTTTAATGGTGGTCAAACCTGTAGTAGACCTGGCGATCCTTGCGGAAGAATCTTATTCGTTGAGACGTGGTCACGTGATATAAGATCACGTGGTCTTGTTGTCATGTGACTTCGTGTCAACGCAAGCTTTTCCCATAAGGATCGCCAGGTCTGCTAATTCTAGTTTGATCACCATTAAAGTTCCAAAATGCGGGGTTATTTTCGGCCAAGTTCATCTGAGGAGATAAATCTCCTTAGTCTACTTCGTGGATAGGGTTTTTCGAGGAAAATGAATATTTTTGTGAAAATATCAGTACCTATTGATAAAAAATTACAAGTTTATAAACTTTTAAGTAATGGTAGGGTTTTCCGAGAAAAAATTAACAGGGCAGATTCAAAAAATTAATTTTGCGTATTTTAATCGCCTTTCTACTTAATAATTGTAAATTAATAAAATTGGAGGGAAAATATTTTATTACAGAAAAGAGTAGTATGCAACGTACACAAACTTTCTTTAAAATAACAAATGCTACAATAACAGTCAAACTTGTGACGCAATAGACTAGCACCGTATCACTATCGAATGCACAAACATATTTCTCAATAATTCTTCATCCATAGGTAATCTCAATTCTCAATTTCGCTAGGAGTGATACGTCTTGTAGAAACAAGCTGGTAAAGCTGATAAAAACGCTATAAACTCTATAAACGTTACTCTTCTTAATAAGCTGCGTCCAACTGCGACTTCTATTTTTTTTTTTTTTCTGGTCCCCTGCCCCCAAACCTCCGCGTTACCCTACCATTGGAGGGATATGTAAAGTTCATTTTAAAAACAGTATTGATAGGAAGAAATTGTTAACAAAACCGGACACTAAAATTCTTAAAAATTGCAGATAAATTAAATTTTTTCTAAAAAACTAACGTCACTCCACATAAACCTAGAAGTTTTTTACTTCAAAATATTTAATTTCCAGTTGCCATACAATTGTTAACAAATATTTAGATTTTTATTCTAATTTGAGAAATATTTGAGGAAATGAATAATACATTTCTATGTATTTATATATTTAATTGAGGAAAAATATAATTACATTCAACGTGAAATAGATTTTTGGTTTCATTTTCCACTTTATTGAGATTTTACACTATTTTGGAATATTACATATTCACATTCTGGCATTTTACATGTTGTATTGGATTTTCAAAAACAGTTGCGATCCTAATATCTCTGGGTAATTCCCAACGTTAAATTTGGGTTCGATTATTACCTACACTCAACGTAGGGTTATCGCAGAATTAGGTTTTACACTCCTTCGCCGGTTTAGTGAGGGTTTCGGGGATGGCCTGAATGACCTTCGAATAAAATTGAAGGTCTCTCAACGTAAAGAAGTCAGAGCCGTGTATTACAATGTGTCGCGTTGTAATTTTACAAGCTCAGGTAGAATCGTTAACCTCAATGTAGGAAAGTGACAACACTCAATGTGGTAATATCAGCGAAAATTTCATAAGTAAAATTACAAACGGTTGTGAATCTCGATTCCATTTTTTATAGTGTTTGTAAAATTTTCGGTTATGTTAGGGTTTTTCGAGGGGCAATAATCCTTTTATAGAAATATCGGTATCTTTTGATGGAATATTACAAGTTTATAAAATTTTAGGTTATGTTAGGATTTTTCGCGGGAAATTAATACATTTATAGATACACTCATCTCTCTTAACTGTGCCGACCTCGGATCTGGTCGGTACAGTAACGGGCGCTTTTAAAATCCAGTCTGGACCGGATTTAAAGCGACGAGGGAGCACTCTTATGCCAACACTCAGGATCGCATATAGTCTCTGAACGTACAAAAGTATATGCCCACAGAGTCGCGATGTAAACAACTTCTGATGCGGCCCTGACTGTCCGAGCGATGAGATTCAGTGTAGGGCGTCAAGGGACGCTCAGGGGGGGGGCAGAAGCAGTCAAGCGTGAACAACCGTGAAGCCGGCACAAGAACAAGCGGTACAGTAAGGCGGGAGGAGTGTATGTATATCAGTACGTCTCGATGGAAAATTAAAAGTTTGTAAAATTTTAGGTCATGTTAGGATTTTTCGAGGGAAGTAATACTTTTATAGAAACATCAGTACCTTTTGATGGAAAACTACAAGTTCGTAAAATTTTAGGCTATGTTAGGGTTTTCCGACGGAAATGAATACTTTTATAGAAACATCAGTACCATTTGATGGAAAATTACAATTCTGAAAAATTTTAGGTTATGTTAGTATTTTTCGAGGGAAATGAATTTTCTGAACAGTACCAAAGTCTGGGGCTTAATGTAAGAAGGCTGTGTACTAACTTGTGAACTCCGAGCTGAGTGTGCGAGAAAGACAGAAGTATGATAAGCACGCCTTCTAGGGCGGAATTTTTGACTGAAAAAAAATTTTTTGACAACCAATGACAGTGGAAAGTCGACACACGAAAAGAATACAAAAAAAAAGTTCTGTCCGTTATGTTTATAATCCGGTCAGTCAGAGTTTGTAGGTAAATGTCCTGAAGAAAATTTACGGACCTAACCCAAATCACTAGGGGTAGTATGACCACCGTGCAACGTTCAGACTCAAGTGATCTTTGACTGAGAACAAAAGAGATGCCTCAATGTATAGAATAGTACACTTCGCATAAGCTTATCTTAGTCTAAAAGAAACTTATATTTGTGATCTTCGCACACATTCAGGTTCCGGAAATGATAACCCAGGTGTTTAACTTTCTTCAGTACAAAACGCGAGTAGCAAACAATTCAAGGTAAACTATTATTTTTAAGTTATAAGTATTTTGGAAAATTTTAAAGAAAGTGTTAAGGCAACTGCTCAGGACAAAAGACCCCCAACAAGTGCTGTCCAGCCACGGCCTGTCCACCCCTTAAGGAGAAACCGGTTTCTAGACAGGGAGAAACCGGTTCCTAGCCAGCCATGTGTTTTCTATGAATCCCTGCAACGCACTCCGTCCATATACGACGCCAGCCAGTCCTCTGCGTCTACGATTCCTTCAGCAAGTCAAATATTTAGGTCTTCACGATCAACCTGATCCAAAGTTTCCTGAATCGTAGATAATAATGCCGCATCGGCCATACTGCGCCGCTGAAATCCATACAAAAGCTTTGCGGGGGTACTTCGTGTGCTCCGGTTCATAGTATTATATATAGCACTCTGAACCTTCTTTAAATTCTGGTCCCAAGTATCTTCCGCTTCTCCCGCATAGGTAGTTGCCAAAGAGTCGAGTACAGTTCGGTTAATCCTTTCACACTGGCCATTAGCTCCTGGAGTAGCTACAGCATTTAATACGTGTTTAATACCGTATTCTTTGCAGAAGGTGTCAAAGGTGTGCGAGGTGAATTCAGTTCCACGATCTGAGATTATTCGTGTAGGTACTCCGAAGAAAGCAAAAGGCTTTGATGACATATTTAGTTTGTGTATTCCGCAGTGGCTCGATAATACAAAATTTAGTGAATCCATCAACGCAAGATAAAATCTGAGTGTTTTTGTGAACACTGCATTTGAAGGGTCCAATGTGGTCTAAATGTAACGTGTGAAATGGTATGGATACTTTTTCTATGGGGTGCAAAAACCTAGGCTTTTTCCGGCCGTAGATTTGTAGTATAAGCAGTTTAAGCACGCATTAACATACTTGGCAACGAACCCCCGCATTCCCTTAAACCAGTGATTTTCTTTATTTTTTTCAATAGTTTCCTCTAGAGCGAAGTGACCTTGATCATCGTGGCACATTTTAACGATATTCCATCGAGCTGTCCGCGGAACAAGCCACTTATTCCATGTTCCTGTTTTAAGGAAAAATACTCCCCCTTTTAAATAATATTGATCAAAGTATTGGTTTACATAAGGCTGAACGTCGCTTGACGCAAGTATATCCCTGATTATTCTAATTTCATCATCTTGCAACTGAGCGAACTTGATCCATTCGCATGAGGTGATATCAATAGCCAAACATTCGATAGGATTTCGACTAAGATAGTCTACATGTGAGTTTTGAGTACCTGGTCGATAAACAAGACGAGACTTAAAATCCTGTCAATAAACCCACCAACGGGCGACCCTCGGAAGCAGATCTCTCTTCAGGGCCGTCGCTAGGATAGCGTTATAATCAGTCACCACAGTGAACTCAATACCTAATACATACACTCGAAACTTCTTTAACGCCTCTACCACTGCGAGAGTTTTCAAGTCGTATGAATGGTATCTTTGTTCTTCCGGTGACGTTTTTCTACTGTAATAGGCCTCTACGTGATTCATGTTTTTAGATTCTTGAATTAACATAGCTCCTAATCCGATAGAGCTTGCATCAGTGTGTACTTTGGATTTAAGGCGTGGATCAAAAATTAATAAAACCAGTCGCAATGACAACGTTTCTTTTATTTCTTGTACTGAGTTTTTTTTATCTTTTCTCCACTTCCATGGTACATTTTTACGCAACAAATTAGTTAGAGGCGCTACCTTTTTTGCAAAGTTTTTTATAAACTTTTGAAAAAATCCAGCAAGACCAAGAAACTGCCGTACTTGCTTTACATTCTTCGGTGACTCAGTCTTCATTAACGCGTCGCCTTTACCTTGTCGAGGGCGTACCCCTTCCTTTGATATTTCCCGACCTAAGTAATCTATTTTCTCTTGAAAGAACCTACATTTTGAGATGTTTATTGAGAAATTTTTGCTCTTTAATATCTCTAGAAACTTTTCTAGTTGATCAAATCCTTCTTCAACCGTGTTAATCGCAAAAAAAATATCGGCCATATAAATGCTGACATGCAATGCAATGCGCAAATACTCATAATGACCGTCAGGAGTCACAAACGCAGTTTTTGCGATAGCATCGGGATGGAGAGATTTGATGAAATCCAGATCTCAAGTCAAGAGGAACGAAATATTTCTTTCTTCCTAAGCGATCGATTTCATCGTCAGTTATTGGTAACGGATATTTCATACGCTTCGTTATTTTATTTAGAGCCCTATAATCGAGACACATTCTGCAATCGCCCGTTTTTTTTCTTTACTAATAATATGGGGCTTGCGTAAGGCGACGAATTCTCCTGAATAATTTCGCTGGCTTCTAATTCTAAAATTATTTCTTTTGTTTTGTCCCGATCAAATCTACTTATCCGATATGGAGGATAAACAACTGGATTTTCACTGTCAAGTTTAATTTTCATTCCTGGTACATTCGCGCAACCTAACTCGTTCATACGGATGGCAACATTTGTCGATAACGATTTAATAGGTTCAGTAAACGATTTTCATCATTTTGTGAAACTCCAGTACATTCTACGTCATCACTTTTAAGTGGATTAAATTCTCGCGTAATAAGATTCACTTCAAATTGATTCCCATGAACTTCAGATTTGCTTTTAAATTTAATCCCCGACGCATCAGATATGGCTTTCACACCTGGCACCGCGAGAATTTCAGATCCTAGTAATATTTCTTTCGAAAATTGTCCATTTGGAAAAATGTAGATCATCGTATCAAATTTAATTCCGTCTATTTCGACCCTTATTTTCGATCGAGCTATTGGTAAACCTACTGAATTATTAAGGGCCACCAAAGCGTTATCGGTCTTTTCAGGTTCAAGATGCACTTCACGAGCAATTTTTTCCTGAATTAACGAACATTCGCTTCCTAAATCGATCATAAGTTTCTTCTCTATACCATTTATATTTTATACACGATATGGTTTCTTAATTTTCGATATTTGAACCTGATGGACCGATAACGCCCGAGGTGTTATCTCTAGTCATCATTTTTTCGATGTTGCTTGTTCATCGCGTTTCTTGTAACATTTTTCTTCTACATGACTGGTTCTTTTACATCATGAACATGTTACGAAAGATTTACCTTATTTATCAGTATCAGAAATACGGGTTTTTTTATCTAATACGCCTGGACACTTGTGCTTGAAATGACCCGGATTCTTGCACTTGTGACAAACTAGCGTTTTTACATCGCGATTATCTCGAACGGTTGGTTTAAAATCTTTCGAACCATTTGGGCCTTTTGATTCTTTGCTCCCTCTATTTTCTTTGTTTTCACCGGGCGTTGGGAAAATACTTAACATTTTTTTAAGTTCCGCGATCGTGCATGCGAAAATGCGAAAATAATTCCCAGTTCAAAAAGGAATGCGTAAGTCCGTCATACCACACTTTGGCCTTACCTCTTAATTTACACCCAGATAAATAAAGTTTTACCGTATCATCCCAATCGTACACCAGACCGCAATCATTGATTTTCTCTATCCATCCAGATGCTGAAAGATTTTTCGTCCCTGGATCGAACTCTGGTAGAAATTTCTCATTCATAAAATGGTTGTTGTTCAGTTGCCTTGAACCCGAACTGGCGCTCCCGGTCAGAACGTCTGCAAGTCTTGCGATATCTATATCTCTGCTCATCATAATATTTCGTCTGGAGCTGTAACTGTACGATGACCGACTCCAAGATCAATATCTGCTCCTAGATCGGTCTCTTCTTCGATTTTTTCGCCTGCGATCCTCACGCGAACGACTAGATGGGGATCGACGTCTAGACTGTTCACCTCTATCCATTTTCGCAAGTCACACACCTCACGCACCTCACAGATAATAATTGTATTTCTTTTAAGTTCCATTCTCACACTGACCGTCACGGTATAAAACGCGTGTGGGCAATTCCACTTCTGATCTGTAGGAACAATAACATTCCGGATTTCAATTGTCAATATCTATATATTTCAAAGTCTCAAATACAAAACGCTAGTAGCAAACAATTCAAGGTAAACTATTATTTTTAAGTTATAAGTATTTTGGGAAATTTTAAAGAAAGTGTTAAGGCAACGGCTCAGGACGAAAGAGCTGTCGAGTCACGGCCTGTCCACCCCTCAAGAAGAAACCGGTTCCTAGCCAAGGAGAAACCGGTTGCTAGCCAGCCATGTGTTTTCTATGAATCCCTGCAAAGCACTTCGTCCATACTCGACGACAGCCAGCCCTCGGCGTCTACGACCCCTTTAGCAAGTCAAATATTTAGATCTTCACATCAGTGAAATTATAATTTACAATATATACATTTATCCAAGTTGGATATGATTC
>JBAGKK010489011.1:12636-35822 GCA_037177015.1 Euceroptres primus
TAAATTAAATAATATTTAATTTTAATACAAATTTTAAATTAAATAATATTTAATTTTAATACAAATTTTAAATTAAATAATATTTCATTTTAATACAAATTTTAAATTAAATAATATTTAATTTTAATACAAATTTTACTTTGAAAATCTTACCATTTTTGAAATTTATGAGATATGAAGGGTTTTCTTGTTCCAGTTCGTCACATTTTTGTCACTCTTTCGATGTCCGCGAAGAAAATTAAAAAATAATGAAAAATGGTAAAGTTATTTCGATTTTTTGAAAAAACGAAAAACAACAATTTTCTCAAAGACCTCACCTTTTTTCCCCTGAAATTTTGAGAAATAATAGGTACCACTATAGTTTACCTACCATAAATTCGTCCTTTGGTATTTTTTTGTTTTTCAGGAGAAGCAAATTATTATATATTTTTGCTTCAAAATTTTGCCATGTTGGAAATTTTTGAAATTTTAAGGTTTTTTTGTTTGAGTTTATTAAGTTGTTTGCAATATTTTTAAACCGATGAAGAAAGCAAAGAAAGAATAAAAACTGGTAAGGATCTTTCGATTTTTTGAAAAAATGAAACACGAAATTTTCTTCAAACAACTGCCTTTTTTTACGTTGATATTTTCAGAGGTGTGGGTTGGTAACATAGTCTACCTGCTATAAATTTAAAACTGGATTTTATTTGTATTTCAAGAGAAAAAAAAATATTTATTCAGGAATACAATAAATGCGAGAACAATAAGAAAAATATAATTTTTTTTTTGAAATATCAGTACAATCCAGTACTTAAGAAAAACAATATTTTTTTCTTGAGAAGAAATAAAAATATTTTTTTTTATAGAGAAAAAATTAAAATATTGTTTTTATAGAGAAAAAAATATTTTTTTCTATAGAGAAAAAAATATTTTTTTCTATAGAGAAAAAAATATTTTTTCAAAAATACAATAACTGCGAGAACAATAAAAAAAATATAATTTTTTCTTGAAATATCAGACTTAAAATTTCTGATAGGTAGACTATATTATCACCCAAAACACTTGAACATCGAAATAGCTTTATCAGTTTTTATTCTTTCTTTGTTTAAAAAAAATCTCGTGTTTTATTTTTTCAAAAAATTAAAATAGCTTTACCGGTTTTTATTATTTATTTCTTTTCCTCAGCGGTTTTAAAGGAGTGTAAAGAACTTGATAAGCTGAAACCTTAAAATCTAAAAAATTGCCAAAATGGCAAGGTTTTAAAGTAAAAATATAAAATAATTTTTTTCTACCGAAAAACAAAAAAATACAAAATGGAAAATTTATGGTAAGTAGACTATATTAGTACCTATTATTCCTCAAAATTTCAGGGCAAAACAAGGTAGGGTTTTTGAGAAAATTTTTTTCTCGTTTTCTCCAAAAATTAAAATAGCTTTACCATTTTTCATTAGTTTTTAAGTTTCTTAGTGGATTTCGAAAGAATGAAGAAAATGTGACAATCTAAAACAAAAAGAACCCTAATATCTTGAAAATTACAAAAATGACAAAGTTGTTAAAGGAAAATTGGCAAAAAACTGGTTTTTCCCTTGAAATTTAAAAATATTCATAAAAAATGTGAATATGTTGCTATGTTAATTTAAAAAAATACGTGTCCCTTTATTTTTCACGTACAAACCATATTTCATTGGTAAGCTGATTCTGAACATTTAAAGCCACAAAACAATTTTTTTTATTAAAATAAAGAAAATGGCGGCGCTTCAGTCCGTTGAAGTTGATTTCTCAAAAAAAGTCGGTGCAAAAAAAGTCACGATTCTAGTGTGATAGGTACTTTTTGTATCATTTTTTCGGACTTTTTTTTAAGAAAGTAGAAAAGCAATATTATTATCAAAACTTTTTCTGTATATTAGCATACATTTAAATCCACAAAACAATTTTTTTTATAAAAATAAAAAAAATGGCGGCGCTACAGTCCGTTGAAGTTGATTTCTCAAAAAAAGTCGGTGCAAAAAAAGTCACAATTCTAGTGTGATAGGTACTTTTTGTATCATTTTTTCGGACTTTTTTTTAAGAAAGTGGAAAAGCAATATTATTATCAAAACTTTTTCTGTATATTAGCATACATTTAAATCCACAAAACAATTTTTTTTATAAAAATAAAAAAAATGGCGGCGCTACAGTCCGTTGAAGTTGATGCCTCAAAGAAAGTCGGTGAGCACGATATCTCAAAAATAATCGATTAATCGATTGGGTTGTCGCTTTTGACATATGTTTACAAAACTTGTGCCTATCGTTCCTACTAGAATTGCGTTTAAATATTAACTTTTAAAAAGTTATGGCCAATTAATTAAAGGAAAAAAAATTAAAAAATTTTTCTTTAAAGTCCGTCATTTTGAAAATTTTTAATATTTTTATTTAAATCTAGTACCTACGATAGCTACTAACATATATTTCAAGAATCTTTTTGAATTTTAGTTTTTAGATTCCTTGGAGAGCCTGGACTATGCTCACCGTCAAGCTACTTTTTTTTTGAAGCCTCAACTTCAACGGACTGTAACGCCGACATTTTATTTATTTTTATAAAAAAAATTTGTTTCGTTACTTTAAATGTATGCTAATACAGAGAAAAGGTTTTGATAATAATATTGCTTTTCTAGTTTCTTAAAAAAAAATCCGGAAAAATAATACAAGAAAGTACCTATCACACTAGAATACCCTCTTAACCCTTACAGTGGCATTGTCGCAATACTGCGCACTTTTCTTCTTTTCTATCGGTTTTTATAACACCAATTATTAGCAATAACTGAAGGTCATATAGATGAAAATTTTCAGCACTATTTTCTTTAAGAATACATGTATTCCACATCTAAATTCGTTTATTGGAATCAGCATTACACTGAATCAAAGTTAATCATTGAAATTCCGCTGCCACTGAAGGGGTTGATGTTTAAAACGGAAAAAAGAAATCTGTCAATTAAAATTTCGCGCCAGAAAAAGCGCCATCTCAATTTAATGTCATTGTGGCGCGAAATTTAAATTACAAAAATTTGTCTCCTCTTCGAAAATACAAGAAGTGTCCTTTTTTCAAATTGGATATTAATCATGCAGTTTTAACCCCTATTTTTAATTTTTATTTTGTAAAATGCCTATTTTTTAATCTTACTGTAATGGAAAATTTTAAGATTTTCTTATCTTACTTTACAAAAAAATAATAAAATGGAGTAAATGTCCAAAAATTCAATTTCCTGGCTAAAATGAAATGTAATAAAGGTTGACAATTTTGTAATCAGTGATGTGGGGGGGGGGGGGGTATGTAATTCTGAAGTAATGGGAGTATAAGGTGACATTGTGGTCGCTCGACAAATAGATTACGTGCCACGGGGGTTTTCCCGAGGGTTTGTTGGCGTCTTCTCCTACTTTTCGCATGCCACTCACGTATCCATCCTTGCTGGATCAAACCCCCCCCCCATCCACCCCTTATCCCACACGATAATCCTGCCAACCCTCTAATACGAGCAGAACCACTCGAAAAATTGTAACGCGTTAGCCCCAAATCCACTAAGCATTCTATTATTAAATCGACGTCTGTTACGTCTCGTGTTGGAAAGAGCGCTTGTGAATTTAAATTCGTTGTCTCATGAAGTCCATCAAACGTCGGGGTAATAAAATAAAATTATAAAACAGTTACTTCAAGATTGATTTCGAAGAACTGAGATTAAATTCCAGATTTAAAATTGAACAAAGTTTTTTAAAAATATTTGCTGTTCAGTAATGGAACGAATTATTAACTTAATTGTTAATTATTATTAAATTATCTATTTTAAACACCCTTTCTTGGTAAATCATTTGTCGGTGGAATTAGCAGAACTGCTTACTTCCTGCGCAATTTGTAAAAACAGTAATAAGGCAATATTAGCTTTTAGAAAAACGGTTGCAACTGGGCCAATTATTTGAGGTAAAAATGCAGAAATATGTGTTATTTAACTTGGCTGTGTATTGCAACTTAGTGATGCTGATGAAATAAACCGCGATGTTGCTTTTTATATCCATATTTCAGGAGATCGGCGTATAATCATTGACCTCCGTCGATAATTTATTCAGCGAACTGTATTCCACTTTTCTCTTTGCCGTTTTCTCCGGTTTTTTTTCACAGACCTTTCTAGAAATTCTGTTTTTCTTTTTTCGCTCTTTCTCTGGAATGAGGTGTCGTGAGGTCGTTTTCTACATTTCCGTGGTGGCAACTCCTCGATGGAGCCGACCAGCTCATGAAATATTACCCGGAATTCGTTCACTCTCTTTGATCAGTAAGAGAGAAAATCGCCCGTTCCGGTCTCTGGAGGATTATTTGCAAGCGTTATGTTGATTTAATACAACGCTCGAGTTCTAGACTGATATCTATCTTCATTTCAAGGACATTACCGGAAAAAAAGAGGTGAGGACAAAAATATAAGATTTCACTTTTTCATGTCTTATTTAATTATCAATTTTTAATCCAAAAGCCCCAGTAAACCAAAATAAAATAAAATCTTTAGAGGAAAGACAATCGTGCAAAATAATTTACATAATATGTTTGAAATAGTAAAAGTAAAATAGGCAAATGCCAGAAAAAAAATATTGGAGAGAGAAATATAGAAGAGTAGAAAAAAATTGCATTTGTTGGGCATTGCCATTCTTTTGCTGTTTAAAATTCAATTAATAATTATTAGGATTTAATTATTAATCATTATTATAAATAAAATTTTAATATTTTATTATACATTCTTTTAAATTCATAATATATCTTCAATTTTTCTGAGTGCTCCCTTACCCTTAGTAAGTATTTCTTGCGTATATCCCTGCATAGATTTCAGTCACGCGAGTAGTGTAAAGAGTATTAATTATCAAACCGCAAGGTGGAAAGGATCAAATACCAGGCTACATATATTTAAAGAACCCCTATTTTACACTCTATTGAAAACGACGTGTTTCCTTATTAATAATTTAATATTCTCTATTATTTATCTCCCTTTCATTCATGTCCCTTTTACTGATCCAATATTAATCGGTGTTTAATTTAGTTACTATTTAACTCATTTAAAGAAATATATTAAAAATCTATAATAATTTATACTGAAAATCAGTTTAATAAAACAGTCTGCTAAATGAAGTTAGAATTTCTTTCATTTCTGAATGATATCATTCAAAAAGTTGTGCTTATAAGTGTAACTAAAGCATTGAATTTTTGTTCTAGATACTCTGTGAATGATAAAAATGATTAGCAACAAAAATTAGCCAACAAGAATTTGTAATGTAAATATTAGTTGGAAAATATTTGGAACTTTTATTTGAAATTTAATCTTGGCAGTTTCTCAAAAAATTCTGTATTCCTTCTGGTTTCTTACGATACACACTTACGATACACATTGGATGAAAAAATGTTCAAAATAATATTCCGGCTTATATTTTTAACCAATTTTAAAGATTTTTTTTTAACGGAAGCTAAATAAATTCTTGAGAGAACTGTGAGAGCCCATTTTTAAAAAAAGTTGATAAATTTTTTTTATTTAAGTATAAACTTTTCAGAAATTAATATTTTTAAGCTTCCGATGCATTAACAATGCATAAATTGTTCAGTTTGAGTGACATTAATATGAAATCGATAAATGCAGATTCGTAAAATCCTAATTGAGTGTTTATAATAAATTAATAATTTTTTAAAACAATTGTTATGTTATAAACAGAAGTCTAAGATTTTGTAATGATTTTGAATATTTATAAAGTGACTTTTGTCTGTAATCCAATTTGAAGTCATGTACAAGCATTATAAAAATAAATAGAAGTATATTTCTCATTGTTATAAACAAATAATATAAACAAATGCAGAGTTCAAACAATTTTTGAAAACTTGAGGTTCTTTTTTTTTGAAAATTTGTTACAATTAGTTTACCAGTGATATTCTGGAGTAGTACATTGGCATTTTATGAAAAATTTGATTGTTATAAACAAATGTGATAAACAAATTCGCCTTTTGTGCAATTTTTTTAAGTTTGAGGTACTTTTTTTTTGGAAATTTGTTTCAATTGGTTTGCCAGTACTATTCTGGAGTAGTACATTGGCATTTTATGAAAAATGTGATTGTTATAAACAAATGGCATAAATAAATCCGCTGTTTGTGTAATTTTTTAAAGTTTGAGGTACTTTTTTTTTGGAAATTTGTTGCAATTGGTATGCCAGTGATATTTCGGAGTAGTACATTCACATTTTATGAAAAATTTAATTTTTATAAACAAACGGCATAAACAAATTCGCTGTTTGTACAATTTTTTAAAGTTTGAGGTACTTTTTGTTAGCAATTTGTTTCAGTTAGTTTTCCAGTGATATTTCGGAGCACTACATTGACATTTTATTAAAAATGTGATTGTTATAAACAAATGGCACAAACAAATTCGCTATTTGTGCAATTTTTTAAAGTTTGAGGTATTTTTTTAAAAATTTGTTTCAGTTAGTTTGCCAGTGATATTCTGGAGCACTACATTGACATTTTATGAAAAATATGATTGTTATAAACAAATGGCACAAACAAATTCGCTCTTTGTGCAATTTTTTAAAGTTTGAGGTATTTTTTGGAAATTTGCTTTAATTGGTTTGCCAGTGATTTTCCGGACCAGTACATTGACATTTTCTGAAAAATGTTATAAACAAACGACATAAACAAATTCGCTGTTTGTGCAAGTTTTTAAAGTTCAAGGTACTTTTTTTGGAAATTTGTTTTAATTGGTTTGCCATAGTTATTGCAAGATAGTATATTGCCATTTCATTAAAAACGTTATTGCTATAAAGAAATTCGCAGCGAGTTTGTTTATGCCATTTGTTTATAACAATCACATTTTTCATAAAATGTCAATGTACTGTTCCGAAATATCACTAGTAAACCAATTGAAACGAATTTCCAAAAAAAGCACATCGAACTTTAAAAAATTGCACAAACAGCCTATTTGTTTATGCCACTTGTTTATCACAATCGCATTTTTCATAAAATGTCAATGAACTGTTCCGAAATATCACTAGTAAACCAATTGAAACGAATTTCCAAAAAAAGTACATCAAACTTTAAAAAATTGCACAAACAGCGAATTTTTTTATGCCGTTTGTTCATAACAGTCACATTTTTCATAAAATGTCAATGTACTGCTCTGGAATATCACTGGCAAACCAATTGAAACAAATTTCCAAAAAAAAGTACCTCGAACTTTAAAAAATTGCACAAACAGCGAATTTGTTTATACAGTTTGTTCATAACAATCGCATTTTTCATAAAATGTCAATGTACTGCTCTGGAACATCGCTGGCAAACCAATTGAAACAAATTTCCAAAAAAAGTACTTGAAACTTTTAAAAATTGCTTAAACTCTGCATTTGTTTATATGATTTGTTTATAAGAATGAGAAATATACCTCTATTTATGTTTATAATGCTTGTACATGACTTCAAATTATATTACAAACAAAAATCACTTTATATACTTTCAAAAACATTACAAAATCTCAGGCTGTTGTTTATAACAATACAATTATCAATAAAAAATTATTAATTTATTATAAACTCTCAAGTAGTATTTTGCGAATCTACATTTATGGGCTACACATTAATGTCACTCAAACTGAACAATTTATGCATTGTTAATGTATCGGAAACTTAAAAATTTTAAATTTTGCAAAGTTTATACTTAAATAAAAGAAATTTATCAACTTTTTTTAAAAATCGGCTCTCACAGATCTCTTAAGAATTTATTTAGCTTCCATTTTAAAAAAAACTTTAAAATCAGTTGAAAATATAAGCTGGAATATTATTTTGAACATTTCTTCATCCAATGTCCGATAGTTCATTTGTGTTACTGATTATTTTGAACTTTTGGTTCATCTTGAACTAAATTCTTTTTGGAAAAAGATCATTTTTCTGTTACTGAACAATTTATTAATTTCCTTCTTGGATTTTTAATGATTTTGCGGCCCTGCTTTGACTTTTTCTAACTTTTTCTCCTGCAACCCTCCCTTTGTCGGAGAGTGGTCATACCTTATGTATGGCACGCCACCATCATCCGCAGGGTGGTGGATCTTCTTGTCATTTCGTATTCGACACTGACCACTCGCCACTTTCTTGGCGGATCTGACCTCATCGCAAACGTGCTTTCAGAACGCCTGGTCCATACTTGTCTTAAGCCTCTATCCACAAAAGATGCAAATTGACAGAAAACTGTTCAAAGACTTGGAAAATTTCAATTTTCACCTCAGATATATTTCACATCACATATTCATATATTTTAATATATAAATGCAATTCTTTATCTTAATTAATACCTCATTTTGTTTAACGTGCAATCTTCGATTTCAATTTTTCCCAAAAAGAAAGTGACGTCAAAAGAACAAAACATCTTGATTTTACCCAAGAAGCAAGTGAAGTCCTTAAAAGAACGAAATACCTTGATTTCTTCAAAGAAGCAAGTGAAGTCCTTAAAAGAACAAAATATCTTAATTTCTCCCAAGAAGCAAGTGAAGTTCTTAAAATATCAAAATATCTCGATTTCTCCCAAGAAGCAAGTTAGGTGCTTAAAACAATAATACATCTTGATTTGAAAATGATTATTTATTGAATAATTTATGTACTGTGTGAGAAGAAGGCAGTCGATAAAACTAACGCGTAAACCTGGAGCGGATAAGTAACGATGAAATAAATCAATTAGGATAATGAATCAGCGGATGTATACGGAAAAATGGCGAAATAACCAGAGAGCTGGGGCTTTTTATGGCGAAACCAGTTTGAAAGCAAATTTGATCGGTACCGCGTACGACGGACGACCGATGTCGTTTAGACGTCTAAACGACGTCGGTTCCCTACATACTATGTTGCTATCATCGATCGTAATCTTACGTGGGACCCTCGTGAATTCTCCTCACGACGCACTTGTGGACTGGAACGTAGGTATACTCTCGTGTTTTACGCGCTGAATTAATCCGACTGGAAAGCAATGCGTGCCGCACTAATTATGCTGGGCTACTCGATCTCTATCAGTAAGAACCATAATTAGAATTGGGTTAATGTAAATGTCTTCGACGTGCACGTTCATGTAACGCGCGATTAATCTTTCCGATTTAATTCCACTCTCTGATAGGCAACCAACCCGGGAGAAGACTAAATTATCTTGGAAGTATCAGGTTTCTCCGCTAGGCGGCGCAGGATATCTTCTTTCTCACAAGCGGTGCTTTTAGGTCGAAAATTTTAATTGAAAATGAGTTGAGAATTGAGAGAAACGCCTTAAAACTTCCTTAAGATAAGATGAACTAAAATTTATCACTTTTATGTAGTTTAATATTTTGAAGGATAATAAAAGCCAGTGTCAAAATTTGAAAACTGAAAACATTTGAAAACACTTTGCAGAGCTTTAAAATAGATATCTCACACAACTTTATAAATTGTTGGATCAGTTGTGTGACGATTACAAAATTCAAAAATAAGAACTATCTTTCAGATTTTGATATCTGAATAAGTATAATTAATTCCGGTTTGAATATGATGAAAAAGTAAATTTCATTAGCTTTAAAATGAGCTCTTAGCGAAGTCTCTATCTTAAACCGCTCAAAGTTATTACGTTTTGAAGCCGTCGGGTACCTAAATTTTGAAAGATGTCTCGTAAACCTCTAAGTTCACGGTGCTCAAATTTTGGGAAAAGTAGTTTCTTAGTGAGGTCTAAATAAGACGAAAAACAAATGGTAGGACATTTTTTCTGTGCAACTTGAGTGGAATAAGTAAAATAAATAAAAATAAGTAAAAATTAAGATATAATATAAATAAATAATCGTTAATGCAAAATATAATAATAAACAATAAAAGCAAAAGTTTGAAAATTAAAATTAATATACATAAAAAATTATTCTGAATTAACATATTAAAAAAATAATAAAGAATAACAATATCATTTGAAAAAATAATATAATATAAAAACATTATTTTAAAAAATCATTGAAACTGATTAATTACGAAAATCATAGAATAAATGAATTGTAACAAAATAAAAAAAAATTGTAAAAATATAATCAAATTGACACAAGTAAAAAATTATTCTAAATTAAAATAATAAAAAATGTTGAAAAAGAAATTATTCAACAAAAGCAAAACAATACAATATAAAAACAATATTTTGAAAAATCAATCAATCAATCACAATAAATTGAAAAATTAATTTTAAGAAACCACGACTGTAGCTAAAGGGCATTGCCCGTACGCTAATCAATAAACAAATAAAAATAAATAACAACTTATTAATTACAAAAATAATAAAATAAATAAATTGTCATCATACTTAAGGACTTAATTTTAAGATAATTTAGATTGTAACTAAAGGACATTGCCCGTACACTGTTCAATAAATAAACAAAATAAAAAAAAGATTCTGAAAATATAATCAAATGAAAAATTTCTAAATTTAAAGAAACTCCCAGCTTTGCGAAAAAATTAGTCATTAAGGAAGATAAAACTCGTAAAAAAAACTTGTAAATAATATTTTTTATAAACTTCTGAATTTTACTGAATTAGAAAATAAATTCTTTAAACTTTCAACAAAAACAAGAGTTCAAACAAGTTTAAAACAAGAGTAGCAAGTAACAGATAAAAAAAGTCAAATTGAAATAAAAAAAATTTGAACTTAGCCCAGGATGTTTTTCTCTTTCTATTTTCTTCTCTCGTAAACATCCCCGGCTAATTATAAGTTGAAAATTTTTAATAGGGGCAATTTCTTATTTCAATTTGACTTTTTTTGGCTTTTACTTGTTTCTCTTGTTTGGAATACTTTAAAGAATTTATTTTTTAATTCAATAAAATTCGGTAGTTTATAAAAAAATTGTCCTTGAATTTTTTTTACCTGGAAAAATCAGGAAAAGTCCTCGAATTTCACTCAAGTCCTGGAATTCTTATCTCTTTAAATTTGAATGTGTAGTTTTATTCAAATGACAGGCTTGCTAGATCAGGTCAGAGAACTTTGGAAAGTCAGGAAATTGTGGAAAGTCAGGGAATTTAAAAATGGTCAGGGAAAATCAGGAAAAGTCAGAGAAAACTTTCAAAGAGTCAGGGAATTTTTTTTAATTTAACAAATTATAATTATCTCTCAATAGGTATAATTATAATTTAACAATTTTTATAATTATATAATTATAATGTTACAAAATCAAGAATCACAGTCAGTCCCCTATTCTCCTTTTTCCCCCTTTCCCCTTTTATTCTTGAAATCTCTAAAATCACTTTTTTTATAGTTTCATTCCTTTTTCCCCCTTTTTTCCCTTTTTATATTCATATTTCCGAATAATTTTCCAAGAATTAGAAGAAATAGAAACTTGTGACATTCAAAAACTTTTTAAATGTTTTCTTAAATATCCCATAATTTCCAAATTTTCAAAATCTACGAAAGTCTCCTAAAATCTCTTAAAGTCCTCTAGAATCTTTAAAATTGATTTAAAATCCTTGAAAATTGTCCAAAATATTTGAGTCTGTTCTAGAATCTTCTAGGTTCTCCTACAATAATGTTTTTGAATTTTCCATAACCTTCTAGAATTTTCTACAGAATCTTTTAGACTCCTCTTAAGTCTTTAAAAAATTACCGAAATTCTCTCAAATTCTTTAGAATCTTCAAAACTTATCTGAAATCTGTAAGCATTTTCCAAAATATTCTAGACTGTTTTAAAATCTAGAATCATTTAGATTCTTCTGGATTCTTCTATAATCTTTTAGAATCTTCTGGATTCTAAATAATTTTATTTATCGATAATAATCTTATACAATCTTAAAGAATTCTAAAAAATTCTTTAACATTCTACAAAATATACTAGAATGTTCCAGAATCTTCTAAATAGTCTAAAATCTTCTGAACTCTTCCATGATCCTCTAGAATCAAAATCAAAATCTTCTAGAATCGTCAAGAATATTGTAAAATGTACCTGAAATTTTGAACGTTCAATGAACGAACTTTTTTTCTTAACTTAATTTTATCTTGAAATATCGTTCAATCTAGAAAATAAACAGAAATATCATGAGCTTCTTTATCATTACATTAGTTTCTATATTAATACATTAATATTTAAGAACAAATTTGAGTTTAAAATGAAGTCAAATAAAGATTTCGTTCATTTGAACTTTCAGAACTTCAAGCACATTATTCTGGAGTAAAATTTCCAGAATTCTGCAGAATCCTTTAGAACCCTCTCAAAAGACTAATAATCTTGAAGAATCTTCTTGACTGTTTTCAGAATCTTCCTAAAGTTCTGTAGACTTTTTGAATCTTTGAAAAAAATGTCTGGAAGAGACTAGAAGACTTTAGAACTCTATGGAGGATTCTGGAAAAATCAGGAAGTCTCTGGGAGATTCTAAAACACTCAAAAATCTTAATCGTAGGGAATTTTTTGGATTTTTAAAAGATTATATGAATCCACGAGTTTATGAAAAACTGAAGATATTCTAGAATATTTTAAAAGTTGGTTGAAAAGTCCAAAATTCGTGAAGGATTTTAGAAAATTATAGAGCATTCGAAAGATTTTGAATGTTTAGAAATTTGAGTAGTGTTATATTAAATTCTAGACAGGAATCTAAGATTTTTGGGGATTTTTTAAGATTCTGGAAAATTGCACCTTCCTTGGTATTTTTAAAAGAAAAAAACTTCCCTCCTTTTTTTTAAATCCCCTTTTTTGAAAAAGAAATTCCCTATTTTCTTTAAAATTGAACTGCTGAACCACTTTATGTACTGTATAATTATAATTTTAATTATAATTGCTGAACCATGTCTATACTCTATAATTATAATTTTAATTATAACGGCAGGTAACGGTGAGGGAAAATGAAAAATTGGTCGGAGAAAGTCAGGGAATTTTGAAATTGGAATTTTGTAGCAACTCGGAATGAAATCAGGCGAAGTTGTTTATCAATTTCTTTAGTAAGCTTTTGTAGAAAACTACATATTCATTTCATAAGGCTTACTAGTAAATTCATTTAGTTAGTTTACTAAATGAATTTGTAATTTTTTACTGAAAATATTAATTTTTTTATTAAAGATTAGTAGAAACAATAAGTAACTTACTTAGTAGAAAACTACTAATTCTTCTTAGAGAGTATTTTCTTAAAAAATAGTTTATTGAGCTTATACAGATAAATACAGTTAGCTAAACTCAAGAATTTCGTAAATCGAATAATGGTTTATAATATAATAATAATTTATATGGTTCATTTAGCTGTATAAATTATTTTGATCGTACAGGTTCAAGAAAAAAAAATTTTTTCAATGAAAGTTTATGGTAATAATTAAAAAATGATACCTGGAAAAATTTATTTTTCACCTGGAAAACCTGCAGTGAGAAAAAAATACTTTTGAATCTATAGCAAATGCTATTGCGATTTGCCAAAAGCAGATTCTATTGATTTATACTACAGAATTTATATTAATTTATACTATACTATTTATTTATACTATAAAATTTTCAGTAACACTGTTGATTCAAATCGGTAAACTTTGATTCAAAAATAGTAGTTTGATTCATCAGCGATGCTATAAATCCCAGAGCATATTACTTAAAATCTATAGCATCTGCTTTTGTCAATAGCATATGCTTTAGATTCAAAAATATTTTTTTCTCAGTGTGGAAATTCCTGGAATTTTTTTAAAAAGAAACGCTAGTCACCCTGCCTCAATAGTGAAACTGAAATTAATCGTTATGAAAATAATGGTCTTGTACAGAAGTAGTTTATGATTGAATTTACGCCATTGGTACTAGTTTTCACCACCAGGTGGCTCAAACATACTCCTCTCTCACAAGTGGTGTTACCAAATAATACATTTTCACTGAAATCAAGTCACGCATCTACATCACACCCTTAAATCTTCCTCAGCATCTCTTTCCACAACAAACCAATAAAATTCAATAATAGATCTCCATCAAAAATGAATTTTACATCATGAGAAATTGTTTATAGGTTATGTGAAGCTCATCCAAGAGTCGTTAACTCCCCTTCCTTGACTCTTACTGGATTTGATTGAAATTCATGAAACTCAGCCCTTGTCCGAAAGTTCGGACCGATCGCTTCGATGTTAGGGAAGTGGTGGACTTTTAGAGAAGGGGGAGGGGTGTATGTAGACTGTAGATGCATGGCTGCTCGGCTATGCATTGTATCTGGGAAATGGTGGTCGCTCGATCCCTGAACGTTTTAGAATTCACATGGTGGCATGCCTGCCTGACTGCTTGACCATCCACACACTCTCTGTCTCTATATTTCTTTTTTTTTTCTCTCTTTCTCTCTCCTTTGCCCGATACGCTGTCTCGGCTCGCTGACCGCTCTCCTCGCACATTTTAGTGGCTCCCGTGCTTGGCATCTGTGAATACTCGCCTCATCCCAAGGGTGGAAAGACCTCTTATAGCTTTCTTTGTGGAAAAAAAAAATTTCCAGAAAATTTTTAGAGTGGTCAAAATTCGTTTGGAATATAATTTTTTTTAATATGCTAAAGGTTATTGTCAAATAGTAATGTTAAATATTTTTTTAAAAATCTTGCTCTGTTGGCAAGGGGATTATAGAATATAATATGTATAATGTGGGAAAGATGAATAATATGGGAATGTGAAACATGTTTTGAGTTTTATTGTTGGAAAAAAATGAGCTGACGCAACTTATTAATATTAATGCGGTTGAAATCAAAACGAATTAAATCTCTTACGGGTGGATTTTTTTTTCTTATTTTTAGTTTTGCTCACTCGTGGGTAAGAGATGCCTTCTCGACATTGACGCGACGCGACACATCGCGATTATACGACCACGACCGATTACCAGATACGATGATAGAATGTAAAACAGCCGAGAAGGACACAATATGCCAAGAGGACTCCCACGAGGACTTGGGCGCTTATTTTTATTACAAGGATTCAAATCACGTGCTTTGACATCTCAAATTCTTTGAATCTTCATTAATTATCAAATTTCAAAACAAAGGGTAAATCGAAAATTGTCACAGTCTTGATCTATTTCCCTTTTTTTATTTTTACTCTATTTCCTTCTTTACTCGACCTCTCGTAACGATTCTCACGAGTTTCGAAATCATTCCGAGAAATCGTTGAACGTGATTTACTCTCGCGATCGGCGTTAGATCGGCAGGTGGAATCCTGGATCGAAAGATCGTCGACAACGGGGCGTTCGTAAATTCATGGCGGACAAACTGGTAAGAATAGTTCGCATAATTCTTCAAGGTCTACCAGTTTTGGCAGGTAGCCTATCTCGCCACGATCTTACCCCATGTCTGTGATTTTATTTCTGCTTTAACGGGACTTGAATTGCAAATAATCAAAACAGGACATTGAGAAAATTGCAAATAATCAAAATAGGACATTGAAAAAAGAAAGGGGTACAAATTTTACCCTTAAAGTCGATTTTACCCCGGTTGTCTTTTAAACTTTAGATTTAATATTTAATTACATCCTGTAATTATCTTCTCATCTCCAATGACCTAGAGGAATCAGCACATCGTCTGTTCTTCAATATCCTATCCTTCAAAAAGAGAATATTCCCATCCTCTCGAATACCGAAGTTGTTACGTAGTAAAGAGTGAATAATGTTTCGTACCTCGGCTCGTAAAGATGGACGAATGTCATCGCGATCGACATCACCCGCATAAGTGCGATTACAAGACCCGTATATACCAAGGTAGAAGTAGCGTTCGATGGATGCAAGTGCTATGGACATAAAATCGAGGAACGTATGCATATGCGGCAAGGATCGAAGGTCAGTTTGATCTCGTGGTGTATATGGGCGCCTCGCTCGTATGACGCAGCAGCTGCAACTCTTGTGTGCATAATGAATGCACAATTAAAGATCGAGGTGCATCGGCTCGACTTATCGCACCTCGAGATATGCTAAGTAACTTTCTGGTATAACCGTACTTTATAAAGTACTCCCCCTCCCCTTCACCCTCGCCAAGAACACGGAAGAGTTACGTAAAGTGGTCAGTTATCAGAGATCGAGCCTTTCTCAAGAATTCCTCTGGATTGAAGAATCTTGAGAGAAATCTGGACAAGGAAGGCAACATCAAGCTTCACAGCGCAAAATACTCTCAAAGAAGGGGAAATAGGGTGCTTTTTCGCAAAGGTAGGGGGAAAATAGGGGAATAAATTATATTAAATACAGCACTGGAAAAAATGGTTAGTTGGGTCAACTATTTAGTTTGTAAGATATGGTATTGCTATTTTATTAGTTGATGTTGCTATTTTATTAGTTGATACTGCTATTTTATTAGTTAATACTGCTATTTTATTAGTTGATACTGCTATTTTATTAGTTTATACTGCTATTTTATTAATTGATACTGCTATTTTATTGGTTGATACTGCTATTTTATTAGTTGATACTGATATTTTATTAGTTGATACTGCTATTTCATTAGTTGATACTGCTATTTTATTCGTTAGGTTAGGACAACAATTTCATTAGTTGCAGTGACTATTCAATTAATACCGGGAGCTAATAAAATGGTTGTCTCAACTAATAAAATAGCAGTACCATACAAACTAACTAGTTGGCCCAACTAACCATTTTTTTTTCAGTGAACCTTTACGTTTTCTCGTAAGGAAAAAAGAAACAATCCTTTTATCAGACATTTTACATTAAAGTCTATTCTGCCGTCCAAAGTAAAAAGATACATGACTTTTTGGTTTACGGTTATTCTTTTAAACCTAGCAATGGAAAAGTCAACCTAAGCGACAATGACACTTATGTATCTTTTTAATTCGACGGCAGTATTCAGCTCTATATTAAATGTTGTATTCAGTCTTCCGATTTTATTTTACAAATGATATAACAATGTTATAAAAATTGTGGTTAGAAAATCATTTTATAATAATTGAAGACATAATTGAAGACATGAGAATGAGAACTCGATAAAGACCACTTGAAGTTGGCCCCTAAGTTAGATTATTTTAACTACTACTTGGGGGGCCAACTTCAAATGGTCTTTAACAAATTGTCATTCTCATGTCTTCAATTGTATTCATTAAGTATTCATTAGGGTGGGTCTAAAAAACAAAATTTTTGAAATCGGAAATGGAACTATGTGGAAAAGTAGCGTATTAGGACCCTGAAAAAGTATAACTAATTTGTATTCGATCGATAAACGCGTTGGTTTTGCGTGTTAACAAAATATGTTTGAAAAAATCTTATGTCCGTGGATTTCAATTTTTTTTTACTGGAGGCTTTTTTTACTGGACAATTTTTTTTTCTGAAGCCTTTCAACGACTCCAAAATTTTTACATACTTTTATTTGCAGCCCCATCAGAGATTATTAATGTTAAGTAAACCCCTTCTTTCGAAAAAGAATTTTAAACCCTACAGAAATATAGAGAGAATTTTTTCAGGTATTAAGAACGTTTCTACTGGTAAAAATACGCTAGAAAAAAATTTGATTAGCCTAGGAAATCATAAGTGTAAATAATTATGTATAGTGAATTTTTTAAAAACTGAGTTTTTGATTTTTTTAAAATTATTCTTTTTCAGCTGACTTTAAACATTATTTTTAACATCTGAGGGTGTTCTAGTGATAAAAATACTCTAGAAAAAAATTGATAATTGATAAATTCATTTTTGTTGTTTAAAAAATTTTAATTTTCGTGATAAAAATACTCTAGAAAAAAATTGATAAGTGCATGGAATCAAAAACAAAGAGACAGCATGTTTTTCAAGAAGTCATTTTTGGATTCTTTCTAGAGTATTTTTATCACTAAAATTAAAAATTAAAAAACAGAAAAATGAATTTATCAATTTTCAATTTTTTTCTAGAGTATTTTTATCACTAAAACGCCCTCAGATGTTAAAAATAATATTTAAAATCAGTTGAAAAAGAATAATTTTCAAAAAAATCAAAAACTCAGTTTTAAAAAAAATCACTATATTTACACTTATGATTTCCTAGACTAATCAAATTTTTTTTCTAGCGTATTTTTACCAGTAGAAACGTTCTAGATACCTGAAAAAATTCTCTCTACAGGGTTTAAAATTATTTTCTAAAAACAGGGGTCTACTAAACATTAATAATCTCTGATGGGACTGCAAATAAAAATCTGTAAAAATTTGAGAAGTCGTTTAATTAAAACTTCCAGAAATGTAAAAAAAATTGACACCTGCGAAAATATCGAAATTACGAAAATAAGAATTTTTTCAAACATATTTTTTTCAGGGTCCTAATTCGCTACTTTTTCACGTAGTTCCATTTCCGATTTCCAAAATTTTGTTTTTTTGATTTACCCTAGTATTCGTTAAGTAAACCTAGTATTATAAGAAACGAAGAACGACCAGGAATTTTTTGAGAATAAAAGAAACCCGAAGATGAAAATAAATTTTTATACACTTTAGAATATAGATATCCATAAGAATTAATATATAAATATTATCGATTAAAATTATTATACGATTTTTAAGGAGTTGAATTTAAAACTCGATAAATCAATTTTTCAGTTTTGAAAGCTTTAACATTGAAATGTTCAACCTGGAAAAAGTTCAACTTTTTAATTATTCAGTTTAAAATGGCTAAATCAAAAAACGTTTAATTTTTAAGACTAAATTTAAAATTGTACATTTTCATATTGAAAACAGTCTCAAAGATGAAATCAAGGTAGAATCATTCACAAATTGGATAATTAAAATTTTGAAGCAAGTATCTTTAAAAAATGTTCAATTCAAAGTGATCAAAATTCATTTCCATTCAAGTTTATTAACACCCAACAGTTTGTATCAATTTATTCAAATCAAATCAATTTAATATGAAATATATTTCAAAATATTTAGTTCCAAATTTAAACCGTTCAAAATTATTTTCAACTTTTAAATATTATACAATATAGAAAGTTTCTAATTTTATTATTTTATATTATGTAATTCTAAGCATTTAAAATTCAAAATGATTCAATCTTCAACGCTCGGAGTTTGAAATTTATTATTTTCACATCAAAATAAAAGATTTTCAGTTTAGAATGCTTGTTGGTGAAAATTTTTAAGTTCAGCGAGCCAAAAGTATAAAAAGTCTTTACTTGTTTTGGACTTTGATTTTGAAAGTGATTTAAATGCTTCTGATTTTTAAATCTAGAAATTACAAATTATGATCGTTTTGCATTAAAATGATTAAATCTTGTTCACTTCCAGATTTAAAATTGACCATATTGTTTTTTTTTTAGTTATTGCATTTTGAAGGCATCTTAAAATATGTTTAAAAACATCTAAAAATATTGAATTTTATTGTGGTTTTTATTAATTCAGTGCGCATTTAAGGAGAAGAGCGAAAAGAAAGAGGAGAAAAGGGGAAGTTTCTTGAAAAAAGAAATTTTTTAAGGGGGTACATATGTTGAAAACTAGTGCTATCCTTGGGAAGGGATTGAAAACAAACTAGCGTATAGATCAAAACCAAAATTATCCATCTATTTCTATATAGCATAATAAGTATTTTTACAAAAAGTTCAAAAATATTTTTAAAAAGTTCAAAAATATTTTTAAAAAGTTCAAAAATATTTTTAAAAACTTCAAAAATATTTTTAAAAAGTTCAAAAATATTTTAAAATGGCGGAGATGCAGTTCGCGACGTGACGGCTCTTTGTCTTGAACGGATGACACGATTTGATCCGAACCAGTTATCAGAAAAAAATATAAAGTGTGATTTATAATCTGTATGAATGTGGTTTTGACATGAATCAGACTAAAAAAATTTGGAAAAAAATCAAAATAGCGATCACCGGAATTTAGATTTTCGAAAATGATCGAAAAAATCGACCTTAATTTGTTTATAAAAACCGTATCTGTTTATAATTGTTTAAAATTACTTAAAATCATTTTTGGAAGTTCATGACAAAATGACACGTATTCTGAGGATTCCCTGGAAATTTGAAGTCTTTACGAACTTCCGTTCAAGAGATATCGTGTCATCCGTTCAAAACAAAGAACCATCACGTCACGGACCGCATCATTTTTTAATATTTTCGAACTTTTTTTTGGAATACTTATTATAATATATAGAAATAGATGTACAATTTTGGTTTTAATCTATATGTTAGTTCGTTTTCAATCTGTTCCCAAAGATTGCACTAGTTTTCGTCAATTCAAAGATATACATATATACCCCCTTAAAAAGGGGCATATGGGAATAGAGGAAAGACTGTGGATGCTATGTTGTTGCCTTATTTCTGTGAATTTTTCAATTTTAAAGTTGCTTATCTAAAATCCAGAAATAGTTCTTCTATAGCCTTTTTTCCAAAAGTCCAAAGGATAAAAAAAGCTTGAGAAAAATTGACAAAAACAATGCTGTTTTTAAAGAGGAAGAGAGCTGATGTTGAATATATTATTAAGTCTTTATCATTTCTGAAGTCAGAAGTTAAACGCAAATCGAGCAATAGAGAAAATACGTGCTGTCTGTTCAGCCCTGAAATCATGCAAGTACAATTGCATCGTTTATATTCGTGTGAGCTTTACCCACGTCGATTGCCTCCGTGCATATATTCTTATGTGTACGAGCATCCAACGGGATTCAGTGAAAGTGAAACACTGGCGGCGGCACGACTCGTTGCTTTATAATCGTCATTTGTGTATAAATAAAGTCTAATGGGAAACAAGCCAAGAAACCGACTTGGAATTTTTATCTGATCTCTTTGATCAGGGCTATAAATAAAAAATCAATTACAATGCTTATTTTAAGAACTGGTATTATAAAAATTACTGTCGAGAATTTTCGATATAATCTTCAAGTGAATAATAAATGTTGGAAACAAAAGAAAAATTAAGATGGATTTGAATCTCGATTGTCTGGTCAGAAAAGACGTCAGGGGATTCGGCGCTGATAGTCTTTCGGAATGGTGGGCGTCTGGTCGAAGATATCGAATCGACCAACTCGACTTTACAATTTGACACACGACTTCGAGGGTTCCTGCAGACGGATAAGAAACGTCCTCAGAACTTGTCCTTCTGGAATTATCTTATCTTTCAGATAAGGTTGTCTGACTTTCGAAAATAAAAGGGGCAATGCCCACTTTGGCAAATTAGAAACTTTTTAGTGAAAGCATGTAAAAAACTGTAATTATGTTTCCTGCAAGAGAGTAAAGGTCGAAAGAACTATTATTTGAAGAGATGCAAATTCTTAGACATCATATAAGCAGGCATTAAGGGTCGACGAACCACTGTTTTTACTCGGTTGGTAGTTGGTACTGCAGGGTTGTTAAATACGAATAAGTTGACTTTTCCTTTTCGTTTTCTGAACCTTGGCTTCTCTCGTTAGCGCATTACGTTTGCTAGGGTCGCGCTGAAGAAAAGTAGCGAAGTGTAATGTGGTTATAATTAATTTCCGCGTAATTAGCGGACGCCCGGTCGGAGGTGGTTATCTCGGGTGGACGATCGTTACGCAGCCGCTGGCTGCCATAGCTGGTACAATAAAGTACGGCTCCTGTTATTACGGTAAATTAATATACCGACTAGTGGGCAGATACCCAAGCGCGTTGAAGTTAGGTTAGGTTGTATGGATATCTAACCCTAACCTCACACAGGTACCAACTGTATAAACACACACAGTTGGGCTTCGTGTTGGGGTTATCAGGCTGTAATTAGATAGCGCCCCTTTGGCATAAAGGGCAACTTTGATCCGCGAGCCACCCTGTGGCGAGAAAGTGTTTCCGTGTTTATGATAATATCTTGAGTGTCAGATAGATAGAATGGCAAATGATGTTCTTGTTCCTTTTATGAACACCTGAAGATATTTAGATAATCAAATAATTTTACTTGATATTGTTTACTTAAAAGTACGATGGATCAATTATCTTTATAAAATAGTTCTTAGTATTTTAAAAGAGGACACTCCATTTGATGAATATCGATGAATATTGATGACTGACCACTTGAGGGCAAAAAAAAACCACTTTAAGATAGTGTGAGCGACGTTTCGTTGGCCTGGTTCGCCAACCTCATCAGGCTAGAAAATACACCAAAAACACCATTTTTGTCACAATAGAAACATGTGTCAAATTATAAACTTTAAATAGCTGAATAGTCGTAGGAAGTCAAATTATGATAGTAAAAATAATAATAAAAACAACATAAGATAAACAATAGAATAATGCCAAAAAGGTGGGAGTACTCCGGCGTTACATTCTCGAAGCGATGGTAAATGACGACTGATAGAAACCGTGACAACAGGAGACTAAGAATGGAACTTGTATTGTATATTTATAAAGATAAATACTAATGAACTACTCCCTATGTGAAGGAATAAGAATAAACCTGTTATGGACAAATTTAAGGTAAAACTTTAAGGGCAAATTTTATTGAGAAGAGGAAAATATCTACGATTGAGAGAGTAAGTGAAGAAGAACATTGTTTTCAATCTTGTAGACAGGACGATTAAACTATCTAATGATTGTTTTCATTCTAAAAACTTAATTAGGGTCACACAGTTTCTTATTAAAAATGACTACCCTCTTCATTTTATCACTAAGCATATAAAAACTCGTTTGAACAATACCAAATATAGCACCAATTTGTTTGTTAATTCGGATTCACGTCGTCGTCTTTTCGCTCAAAGTCTTAAATGTTGTCTACCTTTTCTACCCCCTCTTTACAATAGGTTATCTACCGTTCTCAATAGCCTTAATGTTTCTACGCTTCCTTCTTTACAACCTACTCTTAGATCCATTAAGTTGGAAAAAGACACTACTAAAAAATGGGTTCATATGAATGTAGTATATAGAATTCCATGTATGAACTGTGATGCTTCTTAGGTCGGCGAGACTAAACGAACCCTTATTACCTGAACATAAAAGGGATAAGAATGCGACGTTAAACTTCGAAATAAAAAAAAAATAGATTTGTTATCAATCTACATCAAAATAATCTATACCATAAATTTGACTAGGATAACACACAAATTGTGTGTTAAATGTGTGGGATGACACACCAATTTTTGACTTCGAATCCAATTATAATGAACGTCTCATTTCTGAGATGATTCACATTAAGAATAATTCAAATTGTATAAATAAAATAGAAGATATCTACTTTCTTGATCGTAGATATTTTCCTTTTCTCAATAAAATTTGCTCTTAAAGTTTTACCTTAAATTTGCCCATAACAGGTTTATTGATTCTTATTCCTTACATAGTGAGTTCATTAGTATTTATATATATATATATATATAT
>JBAGKK010489012.1:0-16021 GCA_037177015.1 Euceroptres primus
GTGAAATTTTTGTACTTTGCGCAAAGAGCCTCTATTTCGGATATAAATATCTTTTTATGTATGGCATATAAAAAATTATGACCCAAACGTTTTCGATAGATTTTTTCCCAATATTTCGAATGAAATAAAAAAATTTGAAAAATTTAAAATTTAGCCATCATTTTTGAAAATCAAAAATATTTTTGATTTTCTTTTAAGTTCGACCCTTTTTTTTTACTAAAAATAAAGCTTGACATACTTACATTCAGATCCTTAAATAGAAAAATGTCGTTTTTTGTTGTTTTTGAAAAATTGGATTTTAAGTAACCTGGTAAGTTCAAAAAATTTTTCCTATGCGCGAAAAAATTCGGAAAATTTTTTGCATATACAGTTTTTAATAAGAAACAAGATTATAAAAACAGAAATACAAAAAAAATTTGATTTTAGAATTTTTTGAAAATTTTCAAAAATGAAATTTTTTAATTTCATTAATTGCGCATTTTGAATGTACAAATAATATTTATTCTTATTATATTATGTACATTACATGTAAATTGCACATTAAAATACACAATTAACTAAATTCAAATAATTTCATTTTTGAAAATTTTCAAAAAATTCTAAAATCAACAAAATTTTTTTTTTTAATTCTGTTTTTAGAATATTGTTTCTTATCAAAAACTGTACATGCAAAAAATTTCCGAATTTTTTTTGCACATAGGAAATTTTTTTTGAATTTACTAGGTTACTTAAAATTCAATGTTTCAAAAACAACAAAGAGCGACACTTTGCTATTCAAGGATCTGAAAGTAAACATCTCAAGCTTTGCTTTTAGTTAAAAAAAAAAAGAAAAAAAAACGGGTCGAACCTAAAAAAAATCAAAAATATTTTTGATTTACAAAAATGGTGACTAAATTTTGAATTTTTCAAATTTTTTTTATTTCATTCGAAATATTGGGAAAAAATCTATCAAAAACGTTTGAGTCAAAATTTTTTTTATGCCATACATAAAAAGAGATTTATATCCGAAATAGAGGCTCTTTGCGCAAAGTACAAAATTTTTTTATTTTCTTAACATTTTTTTGTATCTGTAGTTGTTTTCGAGAAAAATGCGAAAATTCGATTTTATGAAAAAAAATTCTCCTGGCAGTTATTTAGCCCGCATAAAACTCACAAGATGTCTTCCCTATGAAAGTACAAATTCAACAAAAGATTGGAAAAAAATATAAGTGTGGTTTTTTGAGAAAATCGACTATAAATATTTTTAGAAAAACCACCGCCATTTTGTTAATTTTGAACGTTTTTTAAAATTGTCTGGCGATTTTCGAAAGAAGACAATAAACGCTACCAGAATTAGGGAAGAAATCTTAAATATCTTAATTATGTCAAAAGTTATAGAAGTTTAAAGAAAAAATTTGGATCTTTTTAAAAAACAAAGCAAAACATTCAAATACCCATAACTTTGTAGAATTTTTTTTCTCACAAATTTAAAAAATCCGTATGGCTTAATTTTCTCTAAAAAACAACATATTTTGTCCCCGAGAGATTCTGCGACTTCAAGTGTGGAATCTACCTGATTTGAAATGGATTTGATCTATATGTACTAAAATCGTTTCCACATTTGATTGCCAATACAAGTGCAAAGTCGTAAATTTGGAGAAAAATCCAATTTTATAATTTAATTTTTAGTAGATACAATTAAGTTTTATAAATGTTAATCTTTAATTTTCAGAAAATTAGGGCTAGATCTGGTACCAAGACAAGGTGCTCATATGGTAGATCCTGATGGCATGTCAGTGGTGGAACTTTATCACGTGGTACATATTGTTACGGTTTTTCCTTTATCAGGCCTGCCAGCGAGTCACTTTTTTTACTTTTGTTCACTTTTTTAAGAAAAAGTTACATTTTCCACTTTCTAAAAAATTTTGGTCACGTTTCTCAATTTTTTTTTCGTTGAAAAAAGAAATAATTCTCTTTAAATTTCGTTCTCCGATGTTATTGCCATGATGCTGAAGTGTTACTTTGCTTGACATAATCTTAAAGTTTATAATTAAAAAATTTTCAAAAATCTACTAAGTTCCTCAAAATCCCCTAAAATCCTACAAAAACTTCAAAACTTCTTCGAAATCTGTTAAAATTCGTCAGAAAATTCTACACTATCCCATAGTCTTCCGGAATCCTCCACTCTTTCAAGATCCTCAAAATTTTTCTGAAATCTTTCATAATTTTCAAACAATTTTTCGAATCTGGTAGAATTTTTTAGAATTCAGACTGATCCATAATTTTCCAGACACTCTTAAGGTCATCTTATCTTCAACAATTTTTTCAACATCTTAAATTTTTAAAAATATTATAAACTTCCAGAATCTTATAAAATCCTCTAAATCTCTAAAATATTCTGAACTCTTCCATATCCTTCTAGAATCTTCTAAAGGTTTCCAGAATTCTCCAGAATCTTTTAGAATCCTTTAAAATCTACAAAAGTCTACTGAAATTTTTTCAAATCTTTTAGAATCTTCAAGACTTATCTGAAATCTTTAAAAATTCTCCAAGATATTTGAGACTGTTCCAGAATATTCTGTAATCTTCTAGATTCTCTGGGATTTTTCCATAATCTTTTACAGTTTTTTTACAATAATCTTATGACACCTTAAAGAATATCTTAAAATTCTTTAATATTCTAAAAAATATGCTGAGTGTTCCAGAATCTTCTAAAGGTTTCCAGAATTCTCCAGAATCTTTTAGAATTCTCTTAAATCTACAAAAGTCTACCGACATTTTCTCAAATCTTTTAGAATCTTCAAAACTTATCTGAAATCTTTAAAAATTCTTCAAAATATTCGAGACTGTTCCAAATTTTCTGTTATCTTCTAGATTCTTCGGGATTCTTCCAGATTCTTCGAGATTTTTCTATAATCTTTTACAGTTTTTCGGTGCCTTATCTTATAATATCTTAAAGAATATCCTAAAATTCTTTAATATTCTACAAAATATGCTGAGTGCTCCAGAATCTTCTAGAATCCTCAAGAATATTCAAAACTTTAGAATTTCCAGAATTCTGCAGAATCATTTATAATCCTCTGAAATCTACAAAAGACTTCCATAATTTTGAACAATTCTTCTAGACTATTCTCAGAATCTTTCGAAAATTCTATAGGTTTTTTTGAAACTCTAGAAAAAAAAATCTTGAAGAGACTAGAAGATTTGGAAAGTTTATGGCAGAATTCAAAAGATTGTTGTGTATTTGAAAATTTTAGAAGATTTTAGAAGACACTGAAAAATTCTGGATACCTCTTTAAGAGTTCAAAAGATCCTGGAAAATTTTCTTAGAAGATCCTAGAAAATGCTTAAGGGCTTTAAAAGATTTTGAAAGAATCAAGAAGCCTCTGAGAGATTCTAAAAAATTCAATAAAAAAAAAAAAAAAAACCTAGAAGATTCTAAAGGATTTTGAGGAATTTCAGAAGATTGAACGAATCCACAAGTATTTGGAAAATTTTAAATAGGTATTTTAAACAATTCTAAAAGATTGTTGAAAGTTTTAAAAGATTTCTTCAACGATTTTATAAAATTTTAGAGAGTTACAAAGATTTTGAAAGTTTAGAAATTTTTGGATTATTTTTTATATTCTAGACAGAAATTGGAAGATTTTTGAGAAGTTGTATAGTACAGTCAAATTAGTACCACAAAAAGGCCATTTGCTAGAAAAAATTAGCGGGAGAGAGAACTTTATCTTAAAATGTTTGGATGGACGTCCTTTTGAAGCCCTGGAAAGTTCGAAGCTGAATTCTTAATACATTTTTTGTTATTAACAAAAAACGTGAAATCACAACATTTTCTCAACACGTTTACTTGGATTGTTATTTTCGATTGATAGGTAAAAAGTGCATAGGACTTTGTTTTTAGAGCATAAAACAAGCTTTAAAATGAGCCGTTTTTTCAGGGAAGACAAAGCGATAATAAATTTTCATTGTTGCAAAAAAAATCGCGATCGGGTTTTTGCTATTGGATTTTCAAATTGGATAGATCAAAGTATTAAAAAACATTTCTCTTGGATTCCAGAATCCAAAAATGATAGAGGGGAGGGGGATCACTTTTTTTAAAACATTCATCTTTTGTAAAAAAAATCTGTTGAGTTCAATTTTGCTGAAATATCTAACAAATTGTGTATCTTCAGGAAAAAGTATGTTGAGATGTCAACAAAATTTTTCACATTGTTTATGACAAGTCGTTATTTCCAAATTTGAAAAAATCTGTGACATTTTTTATAAAATTTGTTTAAATAATATTTTTTTGCAACGAATATATTGCGCGTAGGACTTTGGAAAAATAATAATTAAAATCCATCTTCCTCAATGGTTATACCCAATTTTTTTCAGATTTTTCTGGCAGCTGTAAGTATGGAAAAAATTACTCTTTATAACGATTTGTTATAAACAATGTGAAAAATTTTGTTGACATTTTAAACATACTTTTTCCTGAAAATGCACAATCTGTTAGATATTTCAACAAAATTTAACGCAACAGATTTTTTTTACAAAATATGAATGTTTAAAAAAAGTCCCCCCCCCCTGTAATTTTTGGTTTCTGAAATCCAAAAAAATGTTTTTTAATACTTTGAACTATCCAATTTGAGAATCTAATAGCAAAAACATGGTCGCGATTTTTTTTTGTAATAATGAAAATTCATCATCGCTTTGTCTTCTCTGAAAAACGCACAATGTTAATTAACAAATTCATATCTGATAAACTATTTGTCGTAGGATATTCGCTAAGGGCTCATTTTAAAGCTTATCTTATGCTAAAATATTCTAAAATACTTTATGTACAAAGTCCTATACACTTTTTACCTATCTCTTAATCGAAAGTAACAATCCAAGCAAACGTGTTGAGAAAATGTTGCGATTTCACGTTTTTTGTTAATAACAAAAAATTGATTAAGAATTCAGTCTCAAACCGCTGAGTGATCACTCAACGCTCGAATTTTTCAGGGCTTCAAAAGGACATCTATCCAAACATTTTTAGACAAAGTTCTCCGTGCTGCTAATTTATTCTAGCAGAAATCCTAATTTTACTATACTAGTAAGATTTTGGAGAATTGCAGCAGACTTATTTGGGAAAGATTTGTTGAAACTTAAAAAATTTATCAATTTTATAATTGATAATTCGGAAATCTAACCGAAAATTTTTCGTCACTTTTTTCAGTCTCGAACGTCGCTGGCAGGCCTGGACTTTATTATAATTATAATATAAATAATATCGGTGAGTATACAAATAATATATGTTTGATTTTAGCATGTTCAAAGTGCCGAAAACTCTCAAGGTTCTTCAGCAATTGGCACACTGAAGCGAAAAGTGCAAAAAAAAGTTTTAACTCATCATTTGTACTTCTGCATGAGGGATTTCGGTCACTCAGTTGGCGAGGATACAGAAATTTATTTTTCCCTTTATGATGGGCGACGGGCTCAGTATATCAGTGAACGATTTTTAGTCAAAATATCAAAAGAGGGTTTCTCAAATTATGTCGAGAAGATGCACAGTAATTGCACCATATTTACCGACCTGGGAAACGCTGATCTGAGTCGCGACCTATACATGGTTACTCACGTTATGCGTTGTGGTAGAATGCTTTATTCAGATTCTGGAAAGAATAAAGCCGGAATAGCCACGTATAGAAGACCACATGGGGTGGCCGTCCTTTCCCTGGCGGAGGCCTCACAAAATCACACCGAGGAGTCAGAACTGACTTTTAAGGTAAAAATTTTAAACTTGCTTTGTTGAATATTCAGTTTCCCACGAGGAGTTATTTTCAAGGTGATACAACATGTTTAATGTAACATGGTTAGTTGGCAGATGGTACATGTCCCTTGTGCGAAATTCCCACCTCGTCTTCTGAGTCCACATACGTGACTCGAAGCAGAATGAGCAAGTCAAGTCGTTTGTCAGTCTTTAGGCAACAGTTCTTAATGTTAAAAAATTGATGTAATTTGATATACGAGAAAAATTCTCATGGTTGATCTCTTTTTTTAAAATTATAGGTCTATCAGGGAGATGAGAAAGAATTTCATCAGCTACACGAGCAGATAATTCGTAACAACAAATGCTCGCCGCTTCCTGGTCAACCAAATTATGGCATAGTTGTCTCCTTTCGTGTACTTCATGGTGAATTGTCTCAGGTGCGTGAGGAGAATCCCTTGCTTTTCAAGAATATTTGTTTGACTAAAAAGCTCGGATTTTCTGACGTCATAATGCCAGGTGATGTTAGAAACGACCTGTACCTGAAATTAGAGCGAGGAGAGTTTGAACGCGGTGGCAAGTCTACTGGTAAAAATATTGAGGTGAGACAGTTGTCAAGATCTAGAGATAATATAGAGTCCCACTGATGCATCTCTTTGACAATGGATTAGGAAAAATTCTTTTCGTTCCGCACAGGTGACGGTGCTTGTCTTGGATGCTGAAGGTCAGCCCTTGGAAGGTGCCTTGTTCGGAGCAGCAGGAACTGAGGGAAGTTCCGAATACCAAAGCTTGGTTATTTATCATCACAATAGTCCCACCTGGGCAGAAACAATGAGGCTGGCGATACCCATTGACAAATTTAACGGGAGTCACGTTCGTTTTGAATTCAGGCACTGCTCTAGTAAGCAAAAATTCACACTTGTTCTTCTCTGTTTTGCAAGATACTTTTGGTTTGAATGGCCATAGCTGGGTAAGCGTGGTTGGTTTGCCCTAGCAGATATTTGGTTCATATTTAGGTTGTAAGTTTCTACCATTAAAGACTAATTTACCCCAAGTGCTGACTTCAAAAAAATTTGTTACAAGTTATTAAAAAATTTAAAAGTTATTAAAAAGCAAAAAATTAAATTTTCTCGCAAATGGCTGAAACAATTTCGATGGTTCAAATATATATTCTGAAGTGGTTCTAATTCTAAGTGGTTCTAATATATTCACAGTGGTTCTAAAAAAAATGGAGAGTCAATTTTGGCAATTAGAAAGGAATAAAAAAAATTTTTTGAATTTTGAAAACATTTTTTTTTTATGAAAGCTTTTCGGTACCGCCGCAATTTTTTTCCTATAATACACTCACGCCCTCAGTAACAACACATATTTTTGCGAGCATGATGTCAATGGCACTTCACAGTTGAAAAAAAAAATTATTCTGTTGGCCTCTACAAGGTATGCGGTTCCATTGAAACGAGGGGTCTTCTTAATTTTAACTCATGACTCTTAAATGAGCATCATTCGAAACTATAGACACGCTTTTGCATAAATTTTACGTTATTTCTTGTATTTTCGATTTTTTTGGTGTGCTATTACTTACGCGTCACACAATGAGGCCAACAGCACTTTTTGTGAATAAAAATCTGTCTACAAGCCAATTTTCAATGGATTTTGATGTTTTTTTTTTAATGACCGTAAGGCTTCCAGGCATAACGAGTCGGTGCAGAAAATTCACTTTGGCTGAACAAAAATTTTTTATTTAAGGGAGTATTCTAGTGTGATGGGCACTTTTTCACATCATTTTTTCAGAATTTCTTTTTTATTAAATTGAAAAGCAATATGATTTTGAAATCTTTTGCACTGTATTGGCACACATTTAAACTATGATATACATTTTTTTTAAAATAAAAATATTCAAAATCTTAGACGCTGCACTCGTTCAAAAATGAGACCTCAAAAAAAAAGTGCCTGGACGGTGAGGATGATTCCGGCTCTCCAAGTAATCTGGAAGCAAAAAATCAAGGAGATTCTTAAAATGTACACTTGCGACTATCGTAGGTAGTAGAATGAAAAAAAAATTAACAATTTTCAAAATGGACTTTTAGAAAAAAAATTTTTTAGGCTTTTTTTGGATTTAACGGGCCATAATTTTTTTAAAAATTGATATTTAAATCCAATTCTACTACTGCAGACTATGAGCACACGTTTTCTAAACACGTGTGCAAAGCGACGATCCAATTGATTAATTAGTTTTTGAGATATCGAGCTCGCCGACTTTTTTTGAGGCCTCAACTTCAACGGACTGTAGCGCCGCCATTTTGAATATTTTTATAAAAAAAGAAATGTATATCATAGTTCAAATATGTGCCAATATATTACAAAAGATTCCAAAATATACTGCTTTTCATTTTTTTCTTTAAAAATTCCAAAAAAATGACGTGAAAAAGTGCCCATCAAACTAGAATATCCCCTTAACCACAAAATAAACAATATTTTTTTTCCTGACTTTTCAGATGTACCTTTTTTTTAAGATCTTCAAATTGACTAAAAAAAGAGCTTAAGTCAGTGTAATAACTATCTATCAACAATTTCCAGTAGGCTAGAATAAGAGAAAAAATTGTTTATAATATTTTAAATAAATTAATGAACAAAAGTCATTTTTTCGTGATTCGCAATGATTAGTTTTTTGAAATTCATAGTTTTTATATAAAATATCAGAGAAATTAATTCCTAGTTGCGATTAGTAAAGAATAGATGCTGTTTGACAATTAATTAAACAATTTCTATAAACAAATACACAGTTTTCGTATGTCACAATGAATAGACTCAATTTTTTTTTTTGCAGAATGAACCAAAAATGTCTTTCCAAAGTCTCCTTGCTGTCATTTTTTTCAAATTAACAATTGTTAATTATTTAAACAATATTTATAAACAAATTCACATTTTCAACATTATTCCACGAAAAGACCCAATTTTTTGTGGAACCAACTAAAAATGTATTGCCCGTGACTCCTAGCTGCAATTTTGTTTAAACTGATAAAAAATATTAATTATTTAAACAATTTTTATAAATAAATACACATTTTTACCATTTTTCCAAGAATAGGCTCCATTTTCTTATCGAAATCAACTAAGAATGTATTGCCAATGACTCTTTGCTATGATGCTTTGCCAGTGGACAAGAACAGTTAATTATTTAAACAATTTTTATAAACAAATGTACATTTTGGCCACTTTTTACATGAATAGACTTATTTTTTTCGTGGAATAAACTAGAAATGTCTTACCAATGACTCCTTGTTATATTTGTCCAATTAACAAAAACTGTTGATTATTTAAACAATATTTATAAACAAATTCACAAGTTGACCATTTTTTCATAATAATAATTTTTTGAGGAATTAACTAAAAAACCAAGGTATGCATGTGTTAATGAAAGGTGTGATGGGTTCTTGTTTATTTGGTTATTGGGTTATCAAATTAACTATTTATTGGGTATCGTATCTCAACAGTTTTTGTTAATTGGATAAATATGACAAGAAAGAATAATTGGCAAGACATTTCTTGTTGATTCCATAAAATATATTAATGTTTATTTATGGAAAAATGGTTAAACTGTGAATTTGTTTATAAATATTGTGTAAATAATCAACAGTCTTTGTTAATTCGACAAACATGACAAGGAGTCATTGATAAAAGATTTCTAGTTTAATTCACAAAAAAATAAGCCTATTCATGCAAAAGTGGCCAAAATGTACATTTGTTTATAAAAATTGTTTAAATAATTAACTGTTCTTGTCCATTGGTAAAGTATCATAGCAAAGAGTCATTGGCAATACATTTTTACTTGATTTCGCTAAGAAAATGGAGCCTATTCTTGAAAATGGTCAAAATGTGCATTTATTTATAAAACTTGTTTAAATAATGAATATTTGTTATCGATTTAAACAAAAGTACAGCTAGGAGTCACTGGCAATACATTTTTAGTTGGTTCCGCAAAAAATTGGGCCTATTTGTGGAATAATGTTGAAAATGTGAATTTGTTTACAAATATTGTTTAAATAATTAACGGCTGTTAATTTGAGAAAAAATGACAATAAGGAGACTTTGGCAAGACATTTTTGGTTGATTGTGCAAAAAAAATTTAGCTTATATATTGTGACATACGAAAACCGTGTATTTGTATTTGTTTCTCTCATACTTTATATAAAAACTATGAATTTGAAACAACTAATCATTGCGAATCGTGAGAAAATATCTTTTGTTCATTAGTTTGTTTAAAATATTACAAACCATTTTTTTTCTTACTTTAACCTACTGGAAATTGTTGCTAGGTAGTTATTACACTGACTTAAGCTCTTTTTTTAGTCAATTTGAAGATCTTAAAAAAAAGGTACATCTGAAAAGTCAGGAAAAAAATATTGTTTATTTTGTGGTTAAATAAAAAATTTTTGTTCGGCCAAAGTGAATTTTCTACACCGACTCGTTATACCTGGAAGCTTTAAGGTCATTAAAAAAAATCTATGCAAAAGCGTATCTATAGTTTCGAATAATGCTCATTTAAAAGAGTCATGAGTTAAAATTAAGAAGACCCCTAGTTTCAATGGAATCGCATACTTTGTAGAGGCCAACAAAATAATTTCTTTTTTAAAGTGAAGTACCATCGCACAGAAGGAAAAAAATTTTACTTTTGGACAAATCAATTTTCAGACTAAACTATTCATCCGATTTGGACGTTTTTTTAAAAAATTAAAGTGTATTAAATTCCGCATCGTTTCTACTGAGGGGATTTTTGAAAAATTGTCTCAAAAATTTTTTATTTAATAAACAAAATGGAAAAAAAAATTTCGACTTTTCAAGACTGCCATTTGGTCACAAAAAATTTTATTTTACCGAAAATGGTCCACGTCGAGGAAAAAACTCATTAACAATGATGTTCAGCAGATTAATTGAAAGAAATAAAAATTTAAATTGTTATAAACAAATTAGTGAATAAAAGTTATATCTTCTTTATTTGCCACATTTAAATGCACTAAACCAATATTTTCAGGGGAAAATAAATATAAAATAATGTTAACTTAAAATTAGAAGACGTTAAATATCAATTCTTAATTGTTTATAACAATTTAATAAACGAATACGAAATTAAGGCATTTTTAATTAGATAAATTTAGCTTTTTCAGCAGAATTAGCCATAAATATTTCACCAATGACCTTCTGCTGTGATAGTTTGCACTACAACAACAATCGTGTATTTTTAAACAAATTTAATAAACAAATGCATTATTTAGACATTTTTGAGTAGATAAGCTTAGTTTCTTCAGCAGAATCAATAACTAGTATGTTGCCAATGTGTCTTGCTGTTTTACTTTATACTTAGGTATCAATTGTTTATTATTTAAACAAATTTAGTTACAAATTAATTGAGTATTTTTCAATATAGAAATTTTGTTTTTTCAGCAGAATCAACTACAAACATTTCAGAGAGTTTATTGCTTTGATGATTCGCAGTTAAACAATAATTTTACATTATTTAAACAAATTTAATAAACAAATGCATTGCTTGGTTGTTTTTCAATAAATTAGTTTCGTTTTCTTAGCAGAATCTATTATAAATATTTCACAAATGGCCTTTTGTTATGATAATATTGTAATATGACAATATTGTATAAGGTTTAAACAAATTTAATAAACAAAGGTATTGTTTGACAATTTTTCAATAGATAAGCTTTGTTTTTTCAGCAGAATCAGTAACTAGAATGTTGCCAATGTGTCTTGTTGTTGTACTTTACACTTAGGCATCAATTGTCTATTGTTTAAACAAATTTTTATTAAATTTGTTTAAATAATACACGATTGTTGTTGCAGTGCAAACTATCCCAGCAAAAGATCTTTGGTGAAATGTTTATAGCTAATTCTGCTGAAAAAGCTAAATCTATCTAATTAAAAATGCTTTAATTGCGTATTTGTTTATTAAATTGTTATAAACAATTAGGAATTGATGTTTAACGTCGTCTAATTTTAAGTTAACATGATTTCATTTCCATTTTCTCCTGAAAGTATTGTTTTAGTGCATTTAAATGTGGCAAGTAAAGAATATATAACTTTTGTTCACTAATTTGGTTAAAACAAATTAAATTTTTGTTTTATTAAATTAATGCTGCTGGACATTATTTTTAATGAGCTTTTACCTCGACGTGGACCATTTTCGGTAAAATAAAAATTTTTTTAACTAAAGGGCAAGTCAGGGCCGTATGAACTATTTGTTTGATTTTTGTCACGAGTGAAAAATATTTTTTAAATATAAGTTTAATTTATCGTTTACTTTACTGTTAACTTTTATTTAGTTATTATTTATTAATTATTTTATATAACGCATAACCAGAACACTGAAAACGAACTGAAGCGAACTGACGGAATTATCCGCTTAGAGTACTGACCGCTTTATTGCAACTTGCGCAACTTCGCTGAGCTCCGAGCTCAGCTTTCTCCTTCCCTTGGACCCCTCATCTGCGTCGAGAATTCCTGGAACGCATCTACCGGGGCTAAAGAAACCACGGCTCGAGTATATTTTGTTTATAAAATAAAAAATTTTTGAGAAAATTTTTTTCAAATGTCCTCTGCTGTAATGATGCGGAATTTAATACACTTTAATTTTTTTTTAAAAAGTCCACATCGGATGAGTAGTTTAGTCTGAAAATTGATTTTTCCAGAGGTCCGATTTTTTTTCCTACTGTGCATCGGGATCATGTTCTCAAAAATATATGCTGTTACTGAGGGCGTGAGCGTATCATAGGAAAATAATTGTGGCGGTACCAAAAAGCGTTCATAGAAAAAATTTTTTTTCCAAATTCCAAAAAGTTTTTTATTCCTTTTTAATTTTCAGAATTGACTCTCCATTTTTTTAGAACCGCTGAGATATCTAGTACAATATATATTTGAACCATCGAAATTGATTCAACTAATTTCGAGAAAATTTAATGTTTTGATTTTTCAACATCTTTTTATAACTTTTGTAAAAAATTGTTTTTGAAGTTGACACTTGGGGTAAATTAGTCTTATAATGGTAGAAACTTGCCACCCAAATATGAACCAAATATCTGCTTCCCAGCAGAATCAAATATCTGCTACCAAACCATGCTTACCCAGCTATGGCCTCTGCAATGAATATAGTTTCATGATTACCTATTTTTTAGCGCGAGATAAAAACGATAAAAAGTTGTTTGCTTTTGCCTTTGTTCATCTGATGGAAACTGGCGGTGCTACGTTGCAAGATGGCCAACATGAACTTTTTATATACAAATGCGAGGAAAAAATCAAACTCGAATCTCTTAGTTACTTATCTCTGCCTAGCACTTCCCGAGATCCGAATTATCCAGGTAAATTGCAAATGACGAATTGTTTGCTTGTCCATAAAATTACTACTTACGTATTTCTGCAAACCATTGTTTACGCACAGATTACACGAAAAAGACCTTGTTGATGTTTTATAGGTATCCCACCGTTTTCGAGGTCTCCCAAGGAAGCGGTGTTTATAACGACGTTACTTTGTAGTACAAAACTGACTCAAAACGTCGATATATTAAGTTTATTGAAGTGGAAAGATCACCGTGAAAGAATATCAGAGTCTTTAACCAAAGTCTTAAAGTTAGGTGGAGAAGAGATAGTCAAGTTTTTACAAGATATTCTGGATGCTCTCTTTTCTATGTTCCACACTGAAGATGGAAATTCTACGGCTTGTTCGGGACTGGTCTTTCAAGTACTGGTTTCGATATTTAGTTTATTGGAAGATTCTAAATTTGAACATTTCAAACCGGTCATGAACGCATATATTTCTGGTCACTTTGCTGCTGCTCTAGTTTATAAGGGCCTTTTGAGTAGCGTTCAACACTGTGCTGATTGGGTGACTGCTTCAGAACGACAAGAGCCCATCATGAAGTGCTTCCGGTCACTGGAATACATTTTCAAATTTATAATTCAAAGTCGTTTGTTATTTGCGAGAGCAACGGCTGGTCAGTTCGAAGATAGTTTTAAGAGGGACCTTTATTGTGTTTTTGCAGCACTTAATAAAATGCTTACCCTACCCTTCGAAATGGTTCTACAATCGCAAGTGGCATTATTGTCGTCTATATCGACAGTTTTTGAACAATTGGTCGCAGTGTTGCCGGTATTGGATGTGGTCAAGTTAACTTGCACAATGCTGGATTCGATTCCACGAGATCCACCCCCGCAATTAATGCAGGCCAAGTTACTAGCAATAAAAAATCTCGTAACGTCCGAGCTCTTTGAAGATGATGAAAGCAGAAATCTCCTGCTCATTACAATTTGCAAACATTTGAGAATTCACTTGGCAAGAAGGGAGGAATTGAGATCATGTACAGATATCCTTGGCGATATTCTCATATTTTTATATAAGAGAGCTGGAGACACTAATAAGATCAACAATTGTATCCACCACAATATTGAAACCCTCGTACTCTCTATTCTGGATGTGTTGATACAAACAATACTGAATTTTGTTAACGCCAGTAGTCCTGTCTTGGGATGTTTGGTTGCTTGTTTGATTGGACTGCTTCAGCTTCTAGATGAATATCACTATTCCGGTCTTTGGGAGGAATTGATATTAGGTGGTGATCGAAAGGCTGTGAAAGAATTTCTACTCAGGGTTTTCCTCGTCCTGCGGGATTTAGTCAGGCAGTCAATTTTCGCAGACGACTGGCTTGTCATCAGGATGCAAGCTAATAATGTAATTTTGAAATCTCTACAAGAGCTTGCACAACCATTAGCTTTCAGATTCTTGCACAACAACTTTGATTTTCAACTGTGGTCCACATACTTTAATTTGGCGGTCGCTTATCTCACGCAACCATCACTACAACTAGAACAATTTTCTGAGGTGAAGCGAGAAAAGATTGTTGAAAAATATGGAGATATGAGAGTACTCATGGGTTTTCAAATACTATCCATGTGGTCACGTTTGGGTGATCGGAAATTGGAGTTTATTCCTGGCATGGTGGGACCTTTTTTGGAAGTAACTCTAGTACCTGAGAGTGAACTACGGAAAGCAACTTTGCACATTTTCTTTGACATGATGGAATGCGAACAGCAAGCTCGAGGTAGTTTCAAGTCGGTGGAGTCAGAATTGATAGATAAATTAGACATTTTGATTAGTGAAAATAAAGGCGATGATGAGTACAGACAGCTGTTCAATACGATGTGAGTTATAAAAATTTGATTGGGTTAAAAAAGTCAACAATTATCTTAAAAAGCATGAAAAATTTCCAAATATAACCATTTTTCGCACTTTCATGCTGCTTTAGGGAGCATCTAAGTGCAGTGTAAGTTGCCGTTTAACGTAAAACCAACTAACCAACTAAAATGTATGTTGTTTTATATTCCAAACTGACAACTGTATTTTTTTGTTGACATAGGTTGTTAAATAAAGTACAATCAGAAGATCCAACTTGGAAGGACAGTGGAACTGCATTTATTACGTCAGTCACACGATTACTGGAGAGATTACTTGATTATCGAAGTGTTATCCAGGGTGACGAGAATCGGGACAAACGCATGTCATGTACCGTCAATTTATTGGTAGAGAACAACACTTTAACTGTTTGTTAATTACTCAGCTAATTGTCTCAAGTTAATTTCATTTAAGCCACGTGCCACGTGTGACTATACACCGTTCACACTTGAGTAAAACATTCCACGTTGAAAGATTAATACTAGTCTTGTTCAAGATTCACACGAAAGTCACTTGTGAAAATGGGTATCTTTGTATTTTTTTTGCAGAACTTCTACAAGAATGAATTTAATCGGAAAGAAATGTACTTGCGTTATATTTACAAACTTCACGATTTACACTTGGCGGCTGAAAATTACACCGAGGCAGGATTCACGATGAAATTGTACGCTGATCAACTAGGCTGGGGATCAACTGTTTTACCTTCGGATCACACTCATCCGCAACAACCAGAGTGGCAGCGAAAAGAGTTGCTCTATCATCAAATAATTCATTATTTTGATCGTGGTAAATGCTGGGAAAAAGGTATACCACTTTGCAAGGAATTGGCAGTTTTGTACGAGACTGGACTCTACGACTATGCGAAATTGAGTCAGATACTAAAAGTGCAAGCAACATTTTTGGATAATATACTTACGCTACTTAGGCCAGAACCCGAATATTTTAGAGTCGGTTTCTATGGATTGAGTTTTCCTCTCTTTGTGCGGGTATGTTGTATTGTCTACAGCTTATTCTATTAATATATATATATTGATAGAAAAGTCACTTAATTGTCAATAGTCAATAAATCAATATATATA
>JBAGKK010489023.1:0-16020 GCA_037177015.1 Euceroptres primus
AAATAGCACCCGTTACCAGTTTGCAGCCTTTTATTGATTTCCGTTTTAATGTCGTTGTCGCTTGTTATGATTGTCCCCAGAAGCTCTACATTACAAATTTTATTTGTAAACTTTTCTTTATTAAAACAAATCTAAATAAAATAAAAAAGGAAAAGGTCAAGTATATTTTCAACTTGGAGTCTTTCTCTTCCTAATTCGAATTCTTCGTTATTTGAATTTTTTAATTTTGAAGAAATTTAAAAAGAAAGGTTATTATTCGCCCTATAGGGCGAAGGTACCAATAACCGAGTAGGTACCATTTGTCGAGGAAGCAATTGATTTCTTGTGACCCAAAACTTTAAGGTGATGTTTTCTTATTAAAAATTATTAAACAAGTCTCAATTAAGTCTAAAAAATTTAAAAGTGAGATACACATGCCGAAATAGTGAAAATAGAACTTTATCTTCGAAATTGACAATAAGTTCCTCTTCGACAATTGGTGCATTTACCTTATTTGAAATCTGAAAAAATTTTACAAGTCATTTTCACCAAACAAAATAAGTTCAGAACATGAGAATTTGTAAAAAATTGAAAATTTCTTTTGAGACGTTCCATTGTCACATTTTCCACATTTGAATTGTATATAATAACAATTATTTTTTAAGTTTAAAAAAAATTTTTAATTTCTTTTGAGACGTTCCATTGTCACATTTTTTACATTTGAATTGTACATAATAACAATTATTTTATAAGTTTTTTTTAAAAAATTTTTTAAAAAAAAGTTTAAAAAAAGTTTTTTAAACAGTTTTTTAAAAAAAATTGAAAATTTCTTTTGAGACGTTCCATTGTCACATTTTTCAGATTTGAATTGTACATAATAACAATTACTTTATAAGTTTTTTAAAAAAACTGAAAATTTCTTTTGAGACGTTCCATTGTCACATTTTCTACATTTGAATTGTACATAATAACAATTATTTTATAAGTTTTAAAAAAAATTGAAAATTTCTTTTGAGACGTTCCATTGTCACATTTTTCAAATTTGAATTGTACATAATAACAATTACTTTATAAGTTTTTTAAAAAAATTGAAAATTTCTTTTGAGACGTTCCATTGTCACATTTTCTACATTTGAATTGTACACAATAACAATTATTTTATAAGTTTTAAAAAAAATTGAAAATTTCTTTTGAGACGTTCCATTGTCACATTTTTTACATTTGAACTGCCCATAATAACAATTATTTTATAAGTAAAAAAAAAATTGAAAATTTCTTTTGAGACGTTCCATTGTCACATTTTTTACATTTGAATTGTACATAATAACTATTATTTTATAAGTAAAAAAAAATTGAAAATTTCTTTTGAGAAGTTCCATTGTCACATTTTCCACATTTGAATTGTACATAATAACAATTATTTTATAAGTTTTAAAAAAAATTGAAAATTTCTTTTGAGACGTTCCATTGTGACATTTTCCACATTTGAATTGTACATAATAACAATTATTTTATTAGTTTAAAAACAATTTTTTAAAAAAAAGTTTTAAAAAAGTTTTTTAAAAATTAAAAAAAAATTAAATTTTTTTTGAGAAGTTCTATTGTCACATTTTTCACATTTGAATTGTACATAATAACAATTATTTTATAAGTTTAAAAAAAAATTGAAAATTTCTTCTGAGACTTTCCATTGTCACATTTTTTACATTTGAACTGCCCATAATAACAATTATTTTATAAGTAAAAAAAATTGAAAATTTCTTTTGAGCCGTTTCATTGTCACATTTTCTACATTTGAATTATACACAATAACAATTATTTTATAAGTTTTAAAAAAGAATTAAAAATTTCTTTTGAGACGTTCCATTGTCACATTTTCCACATTTGAATTGTACATAATAACAATTACTTTATAAGTTTAAAGAAAAATTGAAAATTTCTTTTGAAACGTTCCATTGTCACATTTTTCAAATTTGAATTGTACATAATAACAATTATTTTATAAGTTTTTTTAAGAAAATTTTTAAAAAAAGTTAAAAAAAAGTTTTTTAAACAGTTTTTTAAAAAAATTGAAAATTTCTTTTGAGACGTTCCATTGTCACATTTTTCACATTTGAATTGTACATAATAGTATATTATAATAATATATTATAATATTAATAATAATAATACTTTATAAGTTTTTTAAAAAAATTGAAAATTTCTTTTGAGATGTTCCATTGTCACATTTCTCACATTTTAACTGTCCATAATAACAATTATTTTATAAGTTTCCTTGCTGAAAGAATTATCAACAATAATAATATACTGAGATGCAAAAATAGATGTTTAATATTGAAAAATGTACTGTAATAGAATAATTTGCTTCATATAATAGATATTATTTCTGAATTGTTTGTATTGTAATGCTAATGATGTGTGTAAAGTTTGCAGACTTCCTGCTCAGATTGTTGCAGGAAAATCGTAGGCAAGAATAAATATGTATTCCAGACATTATGCACGTGCATTAACACGCCCGTGACACGGATGAAAATAGAGATCGTTAATGATAACGTAAAGAGATCACCAACATGTCACATTCTTCGTTAGGCATGAACAATCATGCCCTTGCATTCTGTTCGTGCTACCGTCCAAGAAACACTGTTTGAGATAAGAACAAACCGGTTTTATGCTTTTGTCTCTCGAAAAAAAATCAACCAATGCTTTAAAGCGGACACGATGGCTCACCTTTGACCTGTAAGAGAATTCTCCCCTTGTATTAATCAAATTGTTTTTCGATCTCATTGATTGGAAATTAACATCCTTTTACAATAAGTGTGTCTAAATAATTATAACATTATTGTAATTGTGGCAAATGTTTTTAATATTTACTATAAACAGTAATGTTGATAAAAACTGTACTTAATAGAAAGGAAAATTAATAAATAATAACTATTATCAAACTTTTATTTTTTATGTGCAAAATGAAACATTTATTTATTGGATGACTCCATAATTTTCAATAAAAATTATTTGATTTGATTACTCGATATGCAAAATGATCATAAATCAATCGTAAAATTGATATTTTTGCAAGTAACAAGTTTTAATATGGATTGTAGAAAACAAGAAATGATAAACTAAGATTCTTACTGAAGGTAAAAAGAGTTTAAGGGTAGGTACCAGACTCACGTGACCAATTATTTAAAGCGAACTTACTCATAAACTAATAATTCGAATAGGTTTCCCATACCAGACAGCCATAAAGAAAATAACGACTGTTTGTCTGGTATGGAAAATCCATTCGAATTATTATTTTATGAATAAGTTCGCTTTAAAGAATTTGTGACGTCGAACTCTGTTACTTGCCCTTAACCAGTTTTCTTAAAAAAAGCTTTTAATAAATGAAAATTTTATAAGAGAACTTCTAGTTGAATTAAAAGTATAATATTAGATGAAATTAAAAATTGGAGTCATTGAATTTAAGACATTTAAATTAATCCCTTTCGTTTTAAAGCAGGAACTTTATATTGATACGATGATAATAATAACTACAAATAAAATTTCTGTCAAATGATGAATTATAATTCATATATTTGTTTATTAGGTGAAAGTATAATATGTATGACTAACTTAATCATATTATACAACATTAAAACAACCACCAGAGATCACTTAATTTAATGTAATCTTAAATTGTAGATATTCGTTGCATTTACAAATAAAAATACAAAAAACTTCCAAGTTAAACCATTTACAGAATTTTGCCATCTTGAATCCTAATTTTCCCAGTTCACAATTTGCCAATGCATTCAATTTAAATTATATAATTTCAGAATTGAATTTGAAACTCAATTCATTAATGCTAATCTTAACTTTCTTATCACAAGAAAAAATTAAGTAAGATTAGCGTAAATGGGGTTTGAGAAGCAGAAAGAAATCTTTATTTACAATCTTTTATAAAAACTTATCTTAATAAAACAATCTAAAGTAATTGTTGCCATAAAAAGCAATCCGAGCACCAAAACTTGATTAGTATCGCTTGCTTTAAATCTGTAAAAATGTCTTTTTTGTTAAAATTCCTTTTAAAAAACATTTTTTTTCTTTTTTTTTGTTATTATTTCAAGCATTTCTAGTCTCCTTTTCTTTAAGGTTTTTATTTATTAACAAGTGCTGTGAAAATCATAGGCATATTTTTGGATAACAATTTTCGTATCCAAAAATAAAATCAGTTTAAAAAAAAATCTGAAGGATGAATAACTTTGAAAATAACCCAAAAAAGTAAAAGGAGAGGTGTAATAAGTCACTGAGTGGAGATCTATGAGGAAATTGAATATATTATTGCATCTCTATTCATTAGCACTCGCCCATTCATCAGCCTTTGAGATAGAAAAGGTCTTGCCCCTTTTATTTAAGTCTTAAATAAGAAAAAAAGAATCTGGCGTCTTCACATTCGTAATCAAGTAAAATTCGCTTCGAGTCTTTCTTTCGAGGTAGTTTCGAGGCATTTATCAAAAGAATTTCTTCCTTCGTTAAGAAATGGATATCCAGGTCGAGATTTACATTTTATTTATTTTCTAATATTGTCCGTATTGTAGTCCAGCTCCGCCCCAGCCACCATTCCACGCTGGATTCCAGTCTCCTGGTCCAGCCGGTCCAGCTGCAGCAGCTTTTTGCGCTTCCGCACTGTAAAGTGCAAAATGGTGGGCTTTCGCCTGCTGAACTTCCGGGGTGTCAACAACTCTTCCATCAGGACCCAGAGGAGCTGGGGGTCCACTAATTACAAAAGAAATATACATTATACATATACAAAATAAATATACGTGTATACAATGTATGTATAATTACTGGAAAAAATATATAATTTTTAATTACTGCTTAAGTTCTCTTAATTTTAATAGCATTTAATAGCATGTATTGTTTAGCAAATTTAAGAGCATTTTTTCTATGAAACAGGTTGAAAGCTATCAAAACTTTACGAACACTAACTTCAATATGAAGTACTTTTGTTCATTTTTTAACAAGATATTACAAAAATAGTGCGAATTTCAATGATTTATTAAAAGACGAACATCAGAAATAATAAATATTTTTTAAAGTTCTTGGGCTCGTTTTAAAGGCTTTCTACAGTATCGTAAAAACATATTAGTATTATTTTCCAACAGATGAGATGTCTTCGAATTTGAGTAATAATTTCGGTAACTTTTGGGTATTTCACCTGTAATGGGGAATATAATTTCCAGTGGGGTAGGCTGAGGGTCCGTCGTAAGGCCCCCCTGGGCCTTTTGGTGCTCGAGCTGAAGCTTCAGCTAAAGCTGATAAATGAGCTGCTTTCAATTGGGCAACTTCCGGTGTGTCAATCACCCTCCCGTCTGGTCCCAGGGGAGCTGGGTTTTGAGCTGGACCATGTCCATAACCTGCTGGAGGGCCATACCACTGGGGCGCTCCAAACACCATAGAAATGGTCGATAATAATACCTGAAGAAAAAATTAATTAATATATGGCAAAAATACTCTCTAAGAATTGTAGAAATCAAAAACGACACATAGAAACAAAAAAAACACATATTAAAGAATTTAAAAAATACGTGGATTCAAAGAAAAGCCAGTATTCATGATGCTGTTAATTATTATAAAATATAAAATAAATCTGAAAAGTAAACAATCCTTCATTTTCATCAATTTGATTACCAGCAGCAAAATATTCCAAAAATTAAAAGATTTGTGTGCTAAAATTGGGAAAGAAAAAGTGAAAAATATATACAAAATAATCCTTTGCAATGTAATTTCTCTAATTAAAAACAGGAGGGTGATTCCTGTCACTTTTTTATATCACAAATAGAAAAGATGAGGATTTTAATTAATTATTAAATAAAAAAGTCCCGCGAACCGTAATCCAAAATTAATTCAAGGCCACTGAAACACTTCACTGGTTATTGGAAATACTTACTAGGAGGAACATGTTGGATCCTTTTGAAGTTCTGAGATTACTCTCTCCTCTCTCTTTTTTCTCTGCCTCTCTTTCTCTCCTTGTTCACACTGATAAATCAGTGAGCTCTTGTAACGAAGATGCGAAGTCTACATGACTCTAGCATTGAAGGATCCGTCAATTTATAGAAGTTCGCCACAATCGCCTGTCATCACCCCACCCCATGGCTCGTCGACACCACACCCAAGAAAATATGCTCTCCTTCTGCGCCCTACCCCCTAACGTAACATATAATTACTTGATATCGTAAGTTTGCAGATAGATGTATTTCAAGTCTAATGTGTTGTGAATTGGATGCCCATCTGGATGCTGGAGGCAACGATTAACATTGACATTTTATTATTGTACGGTAATATTATCTTATATTTATTATGTAACTTGGATAATAATAATAGTACTTTAAGAAGTAGAATTGAATATTATTTTGTTCCTAATTTCCTTGCGGAGGTATAGAGCAATTCTGAAAATTTTCAACTGGTTCTTAAACTATTCAATTCGCAAAAGAAACATTTTCATTTGTTAAAAATAATTACAGATTTCTATTTTGAAAACGGTTATGGTTATGTGTACCTACCTGAATTTGTTCAAACTTTTAATGTAGAATTCTTTTAAATTTGAAAAAGTCCTAAATTAAATTCTTCAAACTTTGATGGCTGAAATAATTAGAATTGTTTCAGATTGCAGGGTTGAACTGTGAATGATTCGCAATTTAAAAGCTTTTCCAAAGTTAAAGTCTTTTAAGATTAAATCTTCAAAAATAAGTTTTGCTTCAAATTTTTAATTTAATTTTAATTTTTAATTTAGTCTTTTTAATTCGACTTCTTCCAAATTTTGATATTTCAAATAATATGCTTTAAAATTGGATAAAGCAATTAAAGTTGGAAAAGCATAAAATGCTTTCAAATTGGAGAAACTTACAAATTTGCAGGTTTTTTAATTCAAACTATTTGAAATTTTACGGATTTCAAATTAAAATTCTAATTTTTCTAAACATTTTTGTTGAATACTCCGAAGTTTAGAAGCTTTCTTGAATTCTTCAACCCTGTCCTGAATATATTGTATTTTCTCAGGAAAATAAGGGTAGTTGTTTTTCCATTTAATTCAATTATCTAGTTTGCTTAATACTATTTTATCAAAGTGATTATTTATTTATTTATTTGATTTTTTAGTTTTGATGAACATGAATTGATTTCCTCAAAATCCGATTTTGATTTAAAAAAATAATATTGAATATTACACTGATGTCACCAGAACTAATTATTATATTGTGAATGTAAAAATTGAATTTAAGTTTTAAGGGTATGTGATACATAATTACGTCATGAATTACCGACTGATTTTTTATTTACATTCAGCGGGTTTATTAAGAGAAAATAGTACATTTCGATACGTGTGTGAGAGGTGATTATTTATAGCGCACGAGACGTTTTTCGCACGAGCGAAGCGAGTGAGAAAAGTCAAGTGCGCTAAAAATCACCTTTCACACAAGTATCGAACAGTATTTTATACCATGAGAGCCGAAAAATCATGTCAAAGTTGAGATTTTGAGGTTAGAGTAGTATAAAAGCAAATATAATGCTGAAATTTTGGGAAATATTAAAGAATATATTTAGGCATCGATGTCTGGTGCGTTTCAGTTTTTATTTCGAAGAAAATATGTTTCAAAAATAATTTTTTTTTTAAATAAAAATTGAAACGCACCAGAAATTAAATCCTTGATACATTCCTTATTATTTCCTTAAATTACAGCACTATATTTGCATTTCTCTTTTAATAAACCTGCTGAATATAAATAAAAAATCCGTCGGTAATTCGTGACATCATTATGTACCAAATACCCTTAAGTCAGTTTTAACACTTGTAATCGTATTATTCAGACCTTGATAAATTGTTTAAATTAAATTCAAATTAAATTTTAAATGGAAAGTGATTTTATGCAGAATAATTTTTCTTTGACCTTCACCACGATGATTTACTCACAATAACATTGTTAAGACTTATATATCTCAATTTTTAAACTAGTTTGATACTTTTATGAACTTTTGAAGACCTTCAATCTTTGATGAATTTATTTCCAAAGAGAGGAAAGAAATATTAACAAAGGAAAAAAATTTATATATATTATAGATTCAGTAAATTCAATTGGATAGCAGTTAGGAATATTCCAGAATAGGAATATTCTCCCTCATAAGGAATATTCCAGAATATTATCTAAGACACGATATTAACAAAAAGGAAATATATTCTACAATTATATCGACTCTGAAATTACTATAATTAAATAATTAAATTCTTAAGCCTAAAAAATTCCATTTTTAAACTAGTTTGATGCTTTTATGAACTTTTGAAAACCTTCAATCTTTGATGAATTTATTTCCAAAGAGAGGAAAGAAATATTAATACAGGAAAAAAATTTATATATATTATAGATTCAGTAAATTCAATTGGATAGCAGTTAGGAATATTCCAGAATAGGAATATTCTCCCTCATAAGGAATATTCCAGAATATTATCTAAGACACGATATTAACAAAAAGGAAATATATTCTACAATTATATCGACTCTGAAATTACTATAATTAAATAATTAAATTCTTAAGCCTAAAAAATTCCATTTTTAAACTAGTTTGATGCTTTTATGAACTTTTGAAAACCTTCAATCTTTGATGAATTTATTTCCAAAGAGAGGAAAGAAATATTAATACAGGAAAAAAATTTATATATATTATAGATTCAGTAAATTCAATTGGATAGCAGTTAGTTACCTCATAAGGAATATTCCAGAATATTATCTAAGACACGATATTCACAAAAAGGAAATGTATTCTACAATTATATCGCCTCTAAAATTACTATAATTAAATAATAAAATTTTTTAAGCCTAAAAAATTCAAAAGTTCAACCTTACTAAACATATGTACTTAAGTATTAATGTTTAGTTCTAACAATTTTTTATTTTTTTATTTTATTCAAAGTTACACCCAACAGTAGAAACCAATTACAGGGTATAAAGCCTAGCTGCAATACTTTACAGTTTACAGAAATCTTATTAAGTAGCTTATATGTAGTTGATAACAATTTTATTTCCGCTTATGCGCTTCATCTATCTAAACTACTCCCTGCAATAGAGAATATAAAGACAATATAAAGTTTTTGGCTGTGTTTTTAAATAGACTGCTCGATATAGTATAAATGTCAATATTCTTTTCTTCATTATATAATGCAAATTCGTTCATTATCGATCACATCCTATAAATCGGTGAAACAAGTAACATATTATTATTCGTTGGTGGTATGTATAATACTTGGCGCTGTCTAGAGTTAAACGTCGGAGAAACTTACAAATTTACAGGTTTTTAAATTCAAACTATTTGAAATTTTACGGATTTCAAATTAAAATTCGAATTTTTCCAAATATTTTTGTTGAATACTTCGAAGTTTAGAAGCTTTCTTAAATTTTTCAACCCTGTTTTGAATATATTGCACATTCTCAGGAAAATAAGAGTGGCTGTTTTTCCATTTAATTTAATTATCTAATTTGCTTGAAATAAAATTTTATTTAGCAAGTGCGTACAGTTTGAAATTTCTTATGATTTTGAATACAAAACTGATTTTTTTTTTTTAAATTGTTCAAATTTTAATCATAATAAAGGGCAAGTTGTGTTCTCCAAGATGGGAAAATCTACATTTTTATGAAGAAGATATATCACATTAAAAAAGCATTTAAAATATCAGTAGACTTTACATTTTAAACGCAAGCTATAAAAATTTTATAACTGTAAGAAAATAAATTTAAAAATATGCAAAATATGAGGCACGTGGTAGAAATTTCACTCCAGAAGATTAACTAGTGCTGTTTTATAGTATAATAACTGTATCCTAAAGTTTAAAAGCAAATGAACGATACTTTCGATTGGCTTTTATTGCTACCTTTAAATTTATTATCCTACATAACAACAGAGCTCTAACTGTCTGCTTTTACGGTTAGGTGCAACTGGATGCAGCGTATCGATTTGCTTATCGCCATAATCTTTGAAGGCTTCTAAAAATCACACTATGTGGGGAAGAGAATGAAAGAAGTGGGTTTCAGTGAAAGGTCGAATGATTTTGCATTAGATTATTATGCAAGGAATGCATTGCGTCACAATAGACGATTCGAGTGTTATCAAACTTTTCATATTTTTGCTAACCACAAGAATTATTGCAACGCAACTGCCAATTATTGGAAAATATGGATGAATGAACAATCTCACATAATGCAAATCCATTTTCAATCAGTTTTTGTCTTTTTAATATTATTAAAATTTCAAAGACTGGTAATTTCAAAGATTGCAAGTTTCCAAATTCTACAATTTTGAAGACATTAAATAGATCTTTGAATAAAAATTTTTTTATTTCAATTGAACAAAAATTTATGGAAATTAATTAAGAAAGTGGCAGATAATTAGATTAGATAAGATCTTTGAATAAAAATTTTTAAATTTCAATTGAACAAAAATTTACGGAAATTAATTAAGAAAGTGGCAGATAATTAGATTGAAAAAGTTACCGAGCTGCTTTAATAACTTTTGATTATCAACTTGATTTTCGATTTGTTCAAGTGATCTTCAATTAAATTGATCGATGATCCTGATCTCATCGCAAAGTTCAAACAGTTTACCACAAGCAATTAACTGCAATAGTTTGCATACTATATAAATTACATGAAAGACTATTAGAACACGACTTGGGCATAAAAACAAGTTGAATACATAACAGAAGTTAAATATTTTAAGTTTAAGTATTACTTGTAAATTTATAGGATAATAAAGGGATATGGTTATAGGGTAATTCAACAGATAATAGAGCACGAACAACTTAGTCACAAAACCGTATTTGTACCATTATCTCAAAGTGTTCGTAAATAAGTTGCAATATTCTAAATAATCGAGTTTTACGATACCTTTAAAAATAATTTACGAGGCTCTAGAATGAAGTCGATCTTGACATTTCACACTTTTTCCACTCCTCTGTAATCTTTTGTAACAAAAGTTTTTTTATCTATTTTTAGTCTTTCGGTTAAGGGTATGCGATATATAATGACGTAACGAATTACCAACCGATTTTTTATTTATATTCAGAGGGTTTATTAAGAGAGAAATACAAATATAATGTTGAAATTTTGTGAAATAATAAAGAATATATATAGGCGATGACTAAGGATCTATTATAATATATTTAGGCATCGATGTCTGGTGCATTTCAGTTTTCATTTCGAAAAAGAATTTTCAAAAATAATTTTTGTTTTCAAAATAAAAATTGAAACGCACCAGACATCGATTCCTTGATATATTCCTTATTATTGCTTCAAATTTCAGCATTATATTTGCATTTCTCTCTTAATGAACCCGCTGAATATAAATAAAAAATCGGTCGGTAATTCGTGACATCATTATGTATCAAATGCCCTTAAATGCCTTCAAATTTAGAAGCATTTGAAGGCAGAAAGCTCAGAAAAAAGTCGAAGATTAATTTTGAAAATCTTGAAGTTTTGAAAGTCTCCAACTTGAAGGGTTCCACGTTCTTAAATTAGAAATGATTTCCATCTCATTTGCTTTTAATTTGTTAAGGGTATGTGATATATAATGATGTCACGAATTACCGACCGATTTTTTATTTATATTCAGCGGGTTTATTACGAGAAAAATGTAAATATAATGCTGAAATTTGAGGAAATAATCAGGAATATATCAAGGAATCGATGTCTGGTGCATTTTAATTTTTATTTCGAAAAAAAATTATTTTGGAAACATTTTTTTTTCAAAATAAAAACTGAAACGCACCAGACATCGCTGCCTAAATATATTCTTTATTATTTCCCAAAATTTCAGCTTTACACTTGCATTTCTCTCTTAATAAACCTACTAAATGTAAATAAAAAATCGGTCTGTCATTCGTGACGTCATTATGTATCACATACCCATAAATTTGGAGATCACTTCAAAAATTTTAAGACTTCATTGGCTTCAAACTTGAGGACTACAATTTTGAACACTTACTTTGAATGTAAAGTCCTAATTCTAACTCTGAATCATTTTGATTTGTTTTAAGACCACGTTAGAAAGTTTCTTTGTCTTCAAAGTCCCATAAAATAAAATTTTCCAATCGTATAACATCGACTATTAGAAAAAATCTGTGACAATGGTTTTCCGATTACAATCGATCTTACAATAGCCATGGCCACTCTTCCAATTCTTTGCTAATGAGAACTGGAAAAGAAAAGAGCCATTTCCGTTTCCAATAGAATGCTCACACACCATGCAGTGATTATTTCCGTTAAGTAGGCACATTACATTATACATATGCAATAAACATATACATATAAATACATTGATGCCAATGGCGTCGTAAAGACTCTTGCGACCTTGAAGAAAATGTTGGCTACCTGAGACTGCTTACCTCAGGCAAATCAAGTACGCTGTAGTTGTTAAGACACACATTCATAACAAACACGATAGGCAGGTTCGTACTTTACATATCGTAATAGACAATTTCACGTGTGTAACGGGAGCAAAGTCGTGTGATCATAATCTGGGACGAAAGTGGATAAGGAAGGTCAGTCTAAGTTTTACTTTCAATTGGTAATTTCAATTTCTCATATGAAAGAGAAAGGTGCCATTTGAAAGTATTGAAGGAATTAAAAAAATGAATCTGGACTAATTGTCCAGGTTTATTTTTTTTTAGTCAATTGTGCAATGACATTTTTAAGTTGAAATTTAATTATTTTTTAGGATCTCAAAATAATTCAGAATTAAATAGCAGATTTCAAGAATTTATAAAACTTTGTCCGCTTTAGAATTTAAAATACATCAGGTTTGAAACCTGATGTATGAAACCTGTCAATTTATAAGACTATAATATCAGAGACATCAAAATTGAAAGTCCTACACTTCAAAAACTTCGAACTTTGAAGTTCTGAAATGAGGAAAAATTTGAGAATTTAATCTACAATTTAAAAAACTTCCGATTTGAGCTGTAATGATGGAAAAATTTCAAAATTTCAAAATTCAATTTCAAAATTGAAAGTTTAATAATCTTCAGTACTGTCTTGAAATGATGTTGCCTTTTGAAAAGTTTTAATCGAAAAAGCGATCAAATATGGATCCATTTTTTCTTTCTAAGATTTTAAGACTGTAGTAGATGAAAAGTAGGAAATATTTTGTTAAATTGTAGACAAATTTTCAAATTTTTTAAATGTAGTAAATAATTTTCTGATTTAAATTATGGGGGTTTTAATGGCTTTTGTCGGGAATCCAATCAAGAATGATCGTTCGCAATGTGATGTTGAAATATCTTTAGCATGTAACCTGCGTCCTGGTTCGTCGACCAGGTCGCATGCCCTGCTCACAATGTGAGCGTAATTGAACACTCTCAACGGGTGCACAACAATTTTGCCGGTGTCAATGGCGATAACATTTTTCCAAAGACTTTAACAACGCCAACGTTCTGTCTGTACTACGACAAACAGAGCTTGACGATGTCTAACAAGATAAACATAAAACAAGTTTAGCATGACTTTATTCGTCTAAGAAGAAAGTTACTTTAAATTTAAATTTTTGAAACAATTGTTACATCACACTTTTCCCTTTCCTTCAAATCAATTCTTTCATTTTTGCGTTTTTAATAGAACCTAAATTAAAGTCCTAATAAAAAAACACACCTTGGAGAATTTAAACCTTTCATACACTTCGTTAAATTAAATCAAAATTTAAACCTTTCATACAATTCGTTAAATTAAATCAAAATTTAAACCTTTCATACAATTCGTTAAATTAAATCAAAATTTAAACCTTTCATACATTTCGTTAAATTAAATCAAAATTTAAACCTTTCATACACTTCGTTAAATTAAATCAAAATTTAAACCTTTCATACACTTCGTTATATTATATCAGGATCACATTCGTTCAAATAACACGACTGTAAGAAAATACTTCGAATATCTAATAAAAATCAATTTCTACTTTATATGATTCAAAGTAGAAAATATTTTATCTGTAAAAAATATTTGTTTAATATTAGTCCTTGCGAAAAACCTCTATTTTTTAAAATCATTACCTACTCGACAAGGTCTTTTTTATTGATAATTCTTCGAATCACTGACTTTGCTTTCGTCACTGATTTTGTAGAAAGATATTTCTTCTGGAAGTGATGAAATTGTAGTTACTGAAAGCAGGAAAAGCAGTAGAATAGAAACACTTAGTTTACTTGTAAAAAATACATATCGGTTAAAAGGATAAAAAAGCAATACCGTAAAATATTTTTTTATTCAAAATACGTACAAAGTTCGGTATATAAAACTCCACCAACTCTGGTTGCAGAAGTGTAAATAACACGCTCTACCAAGATTTCTATATTACAAAGTATATCTTAATTGTGCTTCAATTGAAAAAATTAGCTTGTATCATCGTCTAATTACAAATTGATATATTACTGTAATTAAAAGAAAATAAAGCAAGCTGCAAAAGTTCGAAGAAGATAAGAGATCAATTAAACATAATAAAAACATAATGTTTTTTTAGATTATGATAATCTGATTCATGCTTCTGTTCTTCCAAATTGTCTTTAGTGTTTACCTTCTTCAAATCTTTGTCATCCAATGTAGAAAGCACCTAACAATTTCTTTGGATCTAACAAAAATGAAACTAGGGTCTGAATCTTCCCAATTCCAGCAACCATGATTCCATGAATATCATAGCCTATAGATTCACTTAGTAACCATGAGGTCCAGGATGATGGGGAGCATGGCTAACTTTGGATAATTCTTCTTGGACGGCATGGAAATGTGCAGATTTGGCATGAGCAACTTCAGGGGTATCAACAACCCTTCCATCGTGACCAAGGGGAGCTGGTGGTCCATGATAATGATGATGCTCAACATGATGAGAAGGACCAGCACTAGCACCTCCGTCTCCACCGTGGTAGGAATGATGAGAGGCTTTGGATGCTTCAGCATGGTAAGCTGCGAAATGTGCTGCTTTAGCGTGTGCTACTTCAGGGGTGTCAACAACTCTTCCAACCTTATCGAGAGGCGCAGGTGGTCCATGATAAGCATTTGTTTCATAGTGGATATGAACTGGTTCAGCCAAGGCAAGTGCCAAGCAGGAAGCAAAGATCTGGAAAAAAAAGAATTTGGTTAGTATAATCCATAATATTTTTATTTATCTTCATACATCCCTAAAAAGTACGTTCTAGTAAATGTTTTTTGAACAAACTTCAACGATTACAATTGAAGCAAAAAAGTTTTAAAAAACATTGCAATTTGAGGAAGTTGTGCAATGTGCGTCATCAAAGTTCGTAGGGTGTTAGAAACGGTTAGTAAGGAAAGACAGCATAAAACTATTTCACTGAAAAAAAAAACTTGAAGTTCTTAAATGTGAGTCGACAGTAAATAAGATTTCAGCTCATTAAAATAGAAATTTAACCATGTTTTTATAATACTATGTAAATTTTAATTCAGTCTATGCTCTAACTGTTTTTATTTGCTTAAGTAGATATTATGTTTGTTTTTTATGGGATGGAAAATTATGTAATATGTCTTTACAAAGCGCCAGTATTAAAAAGTACTTGAAAGTTCAAGCGTTTTAATGTAGATACTGGACAATAAATTTCGCATATGAATTAATTTTATTATTCGTGTGTGGAAAAAACTTCCCGTGTGTGCATTGTATACTTTAAAAATACTTGCTATTATAAGAATTTCCTGAAAAAGAGTCTTTGACCAATGAGCTTAATAAACTGAAATGAAATGAAAAAAGAGTAAACTATTTTGCAATTTTAAAAAACAGTAATTATAAATCCTGTAAATAATTCAGTATTATACATTTTTTGTAAAAAAAAGGTATCTGAAACGTACATGTTCTTTTCTATTATGATAATTAATTTGACTCTTTAGATTTCAGTTTGGAAATTTTTATTTTCACCTACTTTAGAAGCATGCGATTTGAGGAGAAAAATATTGGGCTGAAGTATCAGACGTCTGAGGCTGACGGTTTCATACGAATTTTGACGAATTTTAATTTTTGCATATTTTA
>JBAGKK010489034.1:0-16020 GCA_037177015.1 Euceroptres primus
TTAGTACATATTTTGTCATTTTTAAATTTAGTGTACATTTTTTAATTTTTAAACTTAGTGTATATTTTGTAATTTTTAAACTTGGTGTATATTTTGTAATTTTTAAATTTAGTATATATTTTGTAATTTTTAAATTTATTATATGTTTTGTAATTTTTAAATTTAGTATATATTTTGTCAATAAATATCTTGCTATCACAGCCATACTTGATGTACGTGAATCAGGGATCATCCCGTGCTATTGGCCAAAACAGGATAGTGCAACTTAAGACTCTGCCACGCCCCTAGATGTTCGACCTTAACTTCCGGCACCACCTATATGCACCCTAGCCCCCCATTCTAGATTGTAAGTGCCCCCCTTGTTCCCCAGAATTCCCAACTTTCAGGGTTGCACAAAGTTTTACCTTCGCCTTTGAAGGACAATAATTTTTCAGGGAAGTTGATACAAAACTAGTCAGGAGAGGAAACCAGTCTTAAAAATGTAAGGGGAGTTTGCATTCTTGAAGGAAAGAAGACACCAATTCAAATTGCATAAAATATTCTCCTCAAAAATAAACAAATAAATCAACATTAATAAATTTGATATAGTAATGAATTCAAAAATATTTCAGGTACTCTACATTTTTTCATATTTCAATATTAATAGTATATTATGCAACATGTGCGTAAAATGCGGTTTTACACACGCGATCACCACGCGTGTGTAAATCGTGCGCACGAGTTGCATACGATATTTTTTGAAACAGTGTGCGTAAAATGCGTCTTTACACAGCCATATTAGTGCGTAAAACACTGTATGGTAATAAGCCGTTTTACGCACTAATATGGGTATGTAAAAACGCATTTTACGCACACTGTGTCAAAAAATGTTGTAAACTCAAAGATCACTTAAATGAATTGTCAATTAGACAATTTTAAGTAACTATAAATTCAAATTTCGAAATGAAGGAACATAAACCTTTTGAGAAAGTGATTTAAAATCTTGATCTACTGTACAGTAATTTTTGTTTGGATGATTTTCGTTTAAAAGCAAAAAGTTGTTTCTAGCAGAACAATTTTGTGGTTTGCAGCATCCTAGGAAGAAAGTTTACGAATGAGAGGTCGTTTACAGAGGGAGAAATTTCTTTGCCGAAGGAGTCAAAGAACTAAAAAGTGAGGCTGAAAGCTCTGGGCTTTCCAATTAGCATTCTTACTCGCGTGGAAGCAAACACCGGGTTTAGTTTAGAACGAGAAGATGCAACATAAACCGCGCGATAAAACGGCACACACAGGCCCGTATACCGTTTCCCATCTCTTCTTCCGTCTCTTCTGAACTTCTCCTTTTTTATTTTCCTTTTTTTTTATTATTTCATACTCATTTTGTTTTCTCGCCACGTGTGGTATACCAGAGGAAAAGGTGGTGCAAAGTAAGAGCGGCAGAAACGCAGCCAAGAAGAGTTCATAATTTTCTTCGCACTCCCTGCCTTTCTAACAGACCACCACCTTTTCATTGCCGCGGTTCTCAAATTATTTCCAAGAGAAATATATATATATATATAAATAAACAATATATAAAAGTAAAAAATAATTCAGAATTTATGAATTCTTGTATAGAAAAAAAAACCAAGGATAAAAACATGCAAATTTTTTTTAGAGGAATTAATTTTTATTCAATCAATTTTTATTGAATTAATTTTTATTTATCTTTCAAAAGACATGTGTCATGGAAAAACGAGAAATTTTAACCGACATTTGAAAAAATTTCTTCTGTAAGTTAATTTTTGTTGTAGGTAATTTTTACCTCGATATCGAGGTAAACATTATCCTTTATTTTTTTCTGTGTGCCTATTGAATATTTTTGAATTAAATATCGTGGTTTACTGTCATTAAAAAAAATGGTACCAAATTTTACTCACACATACTGATGTGAAATCATCTTGTGATATCATCTTATTTCTAATCATTTATTTTTTAGAATAAGCTTTTGGTTAGTAAATAAATAATTAATTTTATCTTAACTTATACATTTTTAGAGTGAGATTTTAATTGTGAGATACATTTTAATTCTAAAATACTCTCTAAATTTGAATCAGTCAATCACTGATTTCATTCAGTGACCCATTTCCAGCTAATTCACCAGTGAATTTTGACTAAATTTCAGTGAAATTGACTAAAATTCAGTCAAAATTCATTGAACAATCATTCAAATTTCACTGAACAATCAGTCAAAATTCACTGAACAATCAGACAAAATCACTGAACAATCAGTCAAAAATAGGTCAATGAAATCAGTAAAAATTTCGACTGATTCAGATTTAGAGAGTAAAAAATTATTTTCGACTCAGAAAAAATGACTATGGAAAATATCCAACAAAGATGAAATAAAGTCAATAGTTATGTAGTAGGACAATAAAAAAATAAAAACAAAAATACTCTTTTCTTCATAACCTTAAACATTTCCATTCTAGAAACAAAAATATATGTAACTTTTTATTTGGAGAAAATTTGAGAGACACTGGATGCAACGAGACCGACGTTTTTAACCCCTTATGAGAAATACGTATTTCTCCTTACAGAAAAAGTATGGACCAATTCAGTCGGGTGGTTTCGCAGAGTAAAGTAGTCAGAAAATATGCTATCTCTCTTTGTTTTTCACACTTCCACCCACTCACACGAAGTTGGTGAGCACACGACCCGCCGGCAATCACCCCAACCCCTTTCCTGAGTCGTTGCTCTCGCTAATTATTTAATTATTTATTTACCAAGTTTATGCCCGCGGCCAGTTTCATTTTTTATTGTCTCCTATTAGCACACATCTCATCCGAATGTTCCGGCCAGCTGGTTTATAGTCGACTAATTGTTTACGAAATATTGCCTGACCTCTAACTTTTCTTTTATTGCGAGAAAAAGTGCTTTAACCGCCTCGGTGTTTTATAAAACGAGCATTTAGAGGGTTGAAGAATTAAGAGATTATAAAATAATACTGGATACCATTTAAATATATATTTAAAAATTTCCTTTTCATTCGGAAATCTTTTATATTCTGATGCAGCATGATAATTAGAGCGGCATGAAAATATTGAACTTTATCAAATCATTTGCAAAAAGTAAAAGAAAATTTGAAATCAGCTAATATCTTCTGCTTCAAGTTTGGATTTGAAACAATTTTTTTTATGGTTTCAAAAGCGTTAAATCGCTTACATTGACGATTTTGTAACACTTAAAAACCCACGAAAAAAATGTTTTAGGATAACAAAAGCATGAAATGTTTCTTCTATTCAAGTTGAACAAATCGTAATTGACATGTGGATTTTATTCTCGTCCCGTATTTCAAAGATCATGTGCATACGAATTAAAGACGATACTCTCAAATACCGTTGGCAAAATATTATACTATAGAAAAAAATTATATAATTTTAATCCCATTTTGAATTACGTCTGTTTTATAAATTAACGTTGGAGTTTTTTTTTTATAAATTAACGTTGTATTTTCTTTTAATATGAGCTAGTAACACGGAATAATGTAGTAAAACATTTTAATTAAAGAAATAAACTTTCGTCTGGAGAAAATATTTTCCCCTTTTCATGTATCCTTCCCTTTCTTTTGCATCCAAACGATCAAAACTCGGCAGCAGCTGGACCATTAGACATCTGCCGGACCGGTCAGTCATCTCGTGCAATTCCAGTTTTACGAACGGTTTCACGACTGGTCATTTTCATTGTTCGCAACTGGTCCATCATTGTCCGTCAGTTCTGACTTCACAAGGATGCTGCAAATCAAGCTTGAGTATTCTCCAGCAAACTGACCAGTTCGGTCAGTGTTGGTCGCTAAGCATCGCACCCTTTGGAAATGCACACTAAGGGTAAGACTGGTTTCGACACGCGATAGTTTACTCTTTTTCATCTCACTATTTTCTACGCTTCTAAGGACTCTAAGCATCAGTAGCGAATTGTCTGTGGTACAACTAGTAACATTTTTTGTGAACTAATCGGGAATTAAAGATTCAAAATGGTGAGTAAAAAAGCAACTTTAAAAGTTCTAATTATAAAAAAAAGTAACTTTTTCATAAATTCACAACTATCCATCAAATCCAAACATTGTTTGTTTATATAAATCAATTTCTTTTAAAAATAATACATAACGTATCAAATAAATGAGTAATAAAAAATGAATGAACAATAATTTATGAAGTGAATGAATAATCTTTTAAAAAGTAATAATCTACCTATTATAAATTGAACACAAAGAACGTTACAATTCTGATTACCAACAAAAAAAAATATATATATATAAATCATTTGCAAGATTCTTAGGTGTCTCTGATTTTTAATGTTTATATTATCGACCAGATTTCTGCATAACCGATCAGTGCAAAATTCACCCAGTAATACAACCCTCTCGAAATTCTCAAAACTTATTGAGAAAGAGCGTAGGTGGCTCTGAGAACCCAAGCTCAGTCCAGATCAATAATTTAAAGAAGTCTCTTCAAAATGGCATCCTACGCCATCTCTGAGATAACTGCTGGACGCGTTCATAACAAATTACAATTTCTATAAATTATTAGATGATAACAGAAAAGACTCTCTTAGATAACAATTTTTACGAAAAAAACGTAAGTAACTTTGTTTTAAGACTTTTTTAGATAACAATTTTTACGAAAAAAACGTAAATAACTTTGTTTTAAGACTCTCTTAGATAACAATTTTTACGAAAAAAGCGTAAGTAATTTTGTTTTAATTAAACTTTGCTTTTAGTTTCATGTCTGCTTTCTACTTTTTCCCACATTACACCTAGACACTAGAATTTTACTGGTAAATAAGAAATGCATAAAGTAATTTTTATATTAAAAACATTTAATCAAGACAAAACTTGTTGTTGTTGACAAAACTTGTTGAAAAGTGATGTTTAATATTCATGACGGAGATTTGTATTGACCCTCTGGTATTAAATTAGTATGTGGGCTTTAGGGTCCAATAATAAAAAAAACTGTGTGTTTTAATCAAACGTTTCGACTCATATGGGAGTCCTCTTCAGTGATTTATTTCGAAACAAAACCGAAATTACATTTTCAGTAATATACTTTTGATGCAGACAACGATGAAGCAAAAGGTATAAAATTATAGAAATTAACTTGCAATTGCAAATATATAAAAACTTTTAAACCATTTTTTAAACATTCGTAGAATAAACTGAATGAATTTGATACTAATAAACAAAGTAGAAATGTATAGAATTAAAAAATTATCAATAAAATTAACTTCTTAAAGATTTTTTATATAAATTTTACAATTGTAAAAGGAAAATTTTTAAACGTTCTGAATAAAAGATATGTAATTGAAAAGAAGAAATTAAAAAGAAACACATGAGATCCAAATGTGTATGTCTCATTAGTTATACATTTGTTTATCATAATAATGACAATTAAAATAGAAGTATATAAATGGAATCGATTAAAATTACAATATTATCCAGAATATGATGAGATTCGACAAATTCTGGATAATATTGTAATTTTCATCGATATCATTTATATACTTCTATTTTAATTTATAATTATTATGATAAACAAATGTATTTAAACAAATTGTATGTTTATTCTACGAATAATGTTTAAAAAATTGTTTAAAATTTTTTATATTTTTCCTATAATTATCTACGTTGTATTTCAGTATGCTTTCGTATTACTATGTTACATTTTATAATTGATTAATTAGTTAATTAATGATTGGTTGGGAATTGGTTGTAATTAAATGCAACTAATTACATTTGATTCATTGGTATTGATTAATTGATTGATTATCATAAAACTTATTATACAAAATATATATTTAAAAAACAAAAACTGCTACAACAAACAGCGTTATAATTGCAATTTAATTTCTATAACTATATACTTTTGTCTTCACTGTTATCTGTATCAAAAATACATTATTGAAAATGTAATTTCGGTTTTGTTTAGATAATAATCACTGAAGACGACTCCCATATGAGTTGAAACGTTTGATTAAAAAACACAGTTTTTTTATTATTGGACCCAAAAGCCCACATAAAGGAACACCAACTGATGTTTAAGATATTTAATATAGAATAAAAGTTTTTTTGGTTTTTATATCAAAGTACCTACAGACCCACACTGCATAAAATAACATATAATTTAACAAAACCTGATATCAGTATTCAAAAATATGTCAACCAAGAAACGAAATATTTGAAAGAACTATATAATTATTATTATTTATTTATCGGCATTTGGAACTCGAAAGTTCATTGCCTCATCTACCCGAGACCGCCACGCTATATAATAGTTCATTCAATATAATATATTTCAATATTATATATTTCTTTCAAGAAATATATAATATATAAAATAATATACAATATACAATATATAATTAACAAAACCTGATATCAGTTATCAAAAATATGTCAAGCAAGAAACCAAATATTTGAATGAACATTAATTGATTTGATTACTATTATCCATCACTTGCTATTGCTTAAATTTTATTAAAATTAACTGACCGATTTTTTAAGAAAGAATGAAGATTTGCAAAGGTTCTTAAAATAATTTATCTTAAAGGATGATATTCTTGAACAAAAGGCAACGTATTTCGCAAATAAATTATAATTTTATTCATGACTTAAACCATGTAAAAAAATTCCCGGATTTTCGTGAAAGTTTCCCAGAATAAGTTTCCGAGAATTTTGTAGATGGAATTGTAGCTAAATATATTGACATGTGCCTACATATTCTTAATATGGGAAGATATGAATACCATTTCTTGAATTTGATTTACTCCTTCACGAAATAAAAGACTCTACAACACTACAATAATGTAAAAATCGCTGCCAAGTGTTTCCTCGTTGGGGTGTATCTTAATTGTGTTCATTCCATGAACACTGTGCTTTCTCATAAAGGTTATTTCTTCAACAATTAATTAGGTTGATTTTGATTTTATAATTAAAAAGAGTTTTAAATATCGTAAATTTGGATTATATAATGGAAAAGGTATGAAATAAAAAAAGGTTTGTAATAGGTCACTCGATTCCTCTCGTCAAAAGGAATAAATTTGGTACTTACCATATTTATATATTCCCAAAATTGAAAAACTTTTTATGATTCAAACGTAGAAAAACTTTTAATTTTATCTATTATAACTATAGTTATTTGTCATAAAACGTTTGGTAATGGGTCAATCGATTCGTCTCGTCAAAAGAAATAAATTTATTATATAAATAAATTTAATTATAAATATAGGAATATATTTATTATACATAAATAAATTTATAATATACAATATTTCTATATTACCAAAATTAAAAAGAGAATAATAACAGTAACAGCAATAATAACAATAATAATAATAAGAAGAAGAAGAATAATAATAACAATAATAATATTACTTGTAATCGAAAAAATTAAACATTCCAAAATTTTAGATGAGGACATCTTTTGTTTGAATGTGATTACAAGCATTGTGTTGAATTTTATGAACTAAATACCATCCCATATTTAAAAAAATTATGTACTGAAAGTGTTCTTTTCCTTAAAAAATAGTGATAAATATTATTGAAGATTTCGAATTTTTCCAATTTACTTTTTGCTACATCAAAATATTTAACCAATCAACCTCAATTTTTTTGCGCAGAATAAGTTGTATTTCAGTACAACCACGAAATCTAGAGCAAATTTACTTGATTAACCAAAATTGCAAAAAATAACATCCAAAACGATTTTTAAGAAACATATAAATTAAAAAAATGTATATTCTTATCTGATCCTGCTCAACACTTGACAAATTTGGAACACTATGTGAGGCTATATCCTCCAAATTTCGTGACTCTAAACTCGTTTGCAGGACATGTATAAAAAAGTTTGTGAACAAACACACGTTCACACACATACATACGAACATTTTTTTAAAACCACATTTTCGGATTCCTGGGGTCAAATTAGATCGAGAAATGTCAAAAGATGAGATTCGAACATTTTCATCGTTACAAAGCTTCCTTTATGAGGAAGCAAAACTATAAATTATTATAATATTACTTTACTTTTTCTTCGTAAAAATTCCAAACTTGAGTGCAAAGTGTTTTTAATGTTTGCGCTTTAAAGTCTAAATTTGTGCACTAAAGTCTAAGTCGTAATTTATTACGAGTTTTGATTTGAGCACCAAAAAAGTTTTTATGGTGGTGCCTGTATAGTGGTGGATGCTGATGAGGAACGGACTCTTATCTCCAACATCCCAAGTAAAGCTGTGGGCGGACGATGGACAATAAGGTCATCGGGTGGATCCACCTATCCTAACAATGGTAGCTTATTATCTCGAACAAAAGCTCAGATCTGCTCCTGCAAACTACCCTGTAAGGGGTGCCCCTTTTGCTACGAGAAAGATGCCCAGCTTCTAAGCCTATTAATGGATTCCTTCAGCGGCAGCTGTCGCCTTAAGATTGACCGACATTATCGAAATTAATTTGCATGTCCTCTCCAGTCCAAGGCTGTCTTCATATCCAGTCTTCATAAATTATAAAGGTAATATGCTCAAAATTTAAATTGTATATAATTCGGTCACATTTCGAATCCTCTAGTTTATCAAATTCGTGTTACAGTAAATCGGGAAGTGTCAAAATGTTCCAAGAAATGAACCAAATTGATCTGCAACTCTTTTATCCAAAAACAAACGAGGATTTTTCACATTTATTTCCAATTGTTTTTGATTGTTAAAAAAAATTATCTGTAACGCTTCGATATTCGGAATTTACTGTGTATAGATTTTAAATTTACAAAAGTTAAATTGATTACAAGTTAATTGATAGTTGATTTTGTATCTAAAAATATGTTGAAAAAGAAGTTGGACATGCTCATCCTGATTTTGGTCCCCAAATAAATTAATTGTCTAAATATTGTAGCAAATTTGACGATAGGCAAAATTCTATTTCTTTCTTTTTCGTACAAAAAGTTTAAGAATTATTTTAAGGTCGACTTTTGCAAATGAAAGATATATATAAAAAATATTATCAGATGTTACTTTCAAACATTACACAATTGTTTTTCCATGTAAGAAAATTCCAGTTCTTTTCAAAATTTCAGTTCTTTTTAAATTTCAGTTCTTTCAGGTCCATGCTTTTTAAATTGTATACACAAAAAATTTAGAACATCAAATCGTTGCTGATAATTTTTTTTACAATCAACCATTGAAGATGGGAAATAATATTAATTATTATAAATAGTAATTAATATTAATAATATTAAATAATATGAATAAATTAAATAATTAAATAATATTAATATTATTAAATAATAAAGATGGGAAAAATATTCAATTGTTTTTGTTTTTTTGGATCATTTCGATACTTTCCCATATCTGTGTATAGGTTTTAATTGAAGGATGGCAAGGCACAGGGGATCAAGGGACAAAATGGAAATTTTATAGGAAACCGAAAAAACATTTTCTAAAATAGAACTTGCGTTTAAAGAAAAAGCAAAAGTCCACTCTCGAGCTGAAGTACATAAATTTATGCAAAAAAAGTTTGAAAAGTTTGAGTTTGTCAAACTGTTCCAAGAAATGAACCAATTTGATCTGCAACTCTTTTATCCAATAACAAACGAGGATTTTTCACATGTATTTCTAATTGTTTTTGATTGTTAAAAAAAATGATCTGTAACGCTTCGATATTGGGAATTTACTGTGCATAGACTTTAAATTTACAAAAGTTAAATTGATTACAAGTTAATTGATAGTTGATTTTGTATCTAAAAGTGTGCTGAAAAAGAAGTTGGACATAGTTATCCTGATTTTGGTCCCCAAATAAATTAATTGTCTAAATATTGTAGCAAATTTGACGAAAGGCAAAAAGCTATTTCTTTCTTCTTCGTACAAAAAGTTTAAGAATTATTTTAAGGTCGACTTTTGCAAATAAAAAATATATATAAAATATTATCAGTTGTTACTTTCAAACATTGTACAATTGTTTTTCCATGTAAGAAAATTCCAGTTCTTTTCGCAAGGGTCGATGCTTTTCAAATTGTATACACAAAAAATTCAGAACACCAAATCGTTGCTAATAATTTTTTTTACAATCAACAATTGAAGATGGGAAATAATATTAATTATTATAAATAGTAATTAATATTAATAATATTAAATATTATGAATAAATGAAATAAAGTAAATAATATTAATATTATTAAGTGATAAAGATGGGGAAAATATTCATTTGTTTTTGTTTTTTTGGATCATTTCGATACTTTCCCATAGCTGTGTATAGGTTTTAATTGAAGGGTGGCAAGGCACAGAGGGTCAAGGGATAAAATGGCAATTTCACAGGAAACCGAAAAAACATTCTCTAAAATCGAAATTGCATTTAAAGAAAAAACAAAAGTCCACTTTTGAACGGAAGTACATAAATTGATGCAAAAAAAGTTTGATTGGGGAAAAGCTTCCAGTTTCGAGAAAATACAGTCCAAATTGAACTGTCTCAGTTTAAGAGTAACCTATCTTTCGTGCATGAGTCGCCTTTGGATATTTATATAAAATCCGAAGTTCAATTTAAAAAACAAACTAGCTCCCAAGATATTGAGTTGCTGAAGACAGAGGAAAAAAGTTTAATAAAAAAAACTTACCCAATTTGGAGAAAATTGAAGTTGAATTTGGGGGCTAGAATTTTATGGTATTTTAAAATTAGCTTTAGGAATTGATAAAAAAATTAAATTTTCAATTAAAAAGATGGAAAAACGCTTCCGAGATGAGTTGTTAACATACAGGAAACAAAAGTTTAACCAAAAATTGCAGTAGACAATTTTTCACTTTTAACATTGAAACATAATAATTTTTTCACTTTTAACAGTGAAACATAATAAAATAAAAGGAATGCTAAGGAATGTGATTTTGAATAAATCTTTTCAACACAATGTTGCATTTGTCTTTTAAAAAATGTTTTAGAAAATAATCCGACTTTCGTAAAAATGTCCCTTAACCCCTTTTGCATTGCCACCCTTTAATTATGAAGAATCCAAAATGAAATTTTTCAGTGCTATAGCGTTTTTGATTTCAAATATTTTTTCGATCAAACCTATTGAAAACACCTCATTAAATGGAGGCGCATGAATATATCCAAAAATTCACTTGTCATAATTTTCATTTGACCGAAATTCATGTTACCGAATAATCATTTACCATAATTTTTATTTATTCGAATGTTCATTTATCACATAATTTTGATTTATCTGCCATAATTTCTATTTATCCGAATTATCATTTGTCATAATTTTTATTTGTCCTAACTTTCGTTTCTGCTAATTTTCATTTACACGATTAGCCATTTGTCCTAATCTTTGTTTTTGCTCATTTTCATTTGTCCGAATAGTCTTTTGTTGTAATTTTAAATTATCCGAATCGCCATTTATCATAATTTTTGTGAATCCAAATAACCATTTTTCATCATTTTTATTTGTCCTAAATTTCGTTTGTTATAGTTTGCATTTATCTGAACTGACATTTGCTGTAATTTTTAGTTTTCCTAATTTGCATTTGTCTGAATAGCCATTTTTCATAATTTTTATTTACCCTACTCGCTATTTACCATAATTTCTATTTATCCATATTGTCATTTGTCCTAATTTTCATTTGCTATGATTTTTATTTATCCGATAATAACAATTCGAATAAATTTTTTTTATTTGGAAAATTCGGACAAACCATTTATTTGTCCTAATTTTCGTTTGTCATCATTTTCATTTGTCATAATTATTATTTTTCTTAATTTTTGTGCATCCGAATTTTTATTTGTCCTAATTTTCATTTGTCTGAAAAGCCATTTTTCATAATTTTTATTTGCCCTATTCGCTATTTGCCATAATTTCTAATTATCCGTGTGTCCTAATTTTCATTGATCCTAATTTTCATTTGTTATAATTTTCATTTATCCGAATTGTCATTTGTCATAATTTTTTATTGTCCTAATTTTCATTTGTCCGAATGGTTTTTTGTTATAATTTTAAATTATCCGAATCGCCATTTGTCATAATTTTTGTGTATCCAAATAAGCATTTTTCATAATTTTTATTTGTCCTAATTTTCGTTTGTTATAGTTTTTATTCATCCGAACTGACATTTGTCGTAATTTTTATTTGTCCTAATTTTCATTTGTTATAGTTTTCATTCATCTGAACTGACATTTGTCGCAATTTTTATTTGTCCTAATTTTCATTTGTCCGAATAGCCATTTTTCATAATTTTTATTTACCCTATTGCTATTTGCTATAATTTCTATTTATCGCTGTATCGTCATTTGTCCTAATTTTCATTAGTCCTAATTTTCATTTGTTATAATTTTCATTTATCCGAATTTTTATTTGCCTTAATTTTCGTTTGTCCTAATTTTCATTTGTCATCATTATTATTTTTCCTAATTTTCGTTTGTCCTAATTTTCATTTGTTTGGACAGCCATTTGCCATAATTTTTATTAATCCGAATCGTCATTTGTCATAATATTTATATATCCGAATTGTTATTTGTATTTATCCGAATCATCATTTGACATAATCTTCATTTGTCCGATTTGCCATGTGCCATAATTTCTTTGTAACCGAATTCTCATTTGTCCTAAATTTCATTTGCCCGAAGGGTCATCCGCCCTAACAATAATGGTGCGAAATTCAAATTTAAAATTCTGATTGGATGAATATGAATTTCGTGCCATTATTTTTAGGGCGCATGATCTTTCGGGCAAATGAAATTTAGGACAAATGAGAATTCGGTTACAAAGAAATTATGACACATGGTAAATCGGAAAAATGAAGATTATGACAAATGACGATTCGGATAAATAGAAATTATGACAAATAACAATTCAGATACATAAATATTACGACAAATGACGATTCGGATAAATAAAAATTATGGCAAATGGCTATTAGGACAAATGAAAATTAGGCCAAATAAAAATTATGACAAATGAAAATTCGAATAAATGAAAATTATGACAAATGAAAATTAGGCCGAATGAATATTAGGACAATTGACGATTCGGATAAATAAAAATGATGGCAAATAGCGAGTTGGATAAATAAAAATTATGAAAAATGACTATTCGGACAAATCCAAATTAGGACAAATGAGAATTAGGATAAGTAAGAATTACAACAAATATTAATTCGGATAAATGAAAATTATAACAAACATTCAAATTCAATAACATGAATTTCGGTTAAATGAACATTATAACAAGTAAATTTTAGGGTATATTCATATGCCTCCATTAAATGACATATCACGTCAAAGAAATTGTGAACGAAGCTCGAGGTCAAGTTTTTTGTTCGCAATATTTGACTAACCTACTCTCATATCGTAAGTGTATCGTCTCAGGATGTGGCGCGACTATTGGGGCTGCTCGGGAAGCGGTACTACCCCCTTAGGAGCAAAGTTATATCGGCTCCTGGTGTGGGGTTGTTCCTGAGGGAGCAGCGAAGTTCGGTGATTACCTAGGACTCTCCTAGGAGTCGAGAGTTTCATACTTCGACTATACTGGCTTCAGGAACCTAACAGTCTAGCAAAGTAACTAAGGTTATTCGACGTTGGGTGAGATGAGGGGATGTCCGGGGGTGGAGGGATGCAAGAAGGGAAGGAGAACACTCTGGACACTAAGCGACTGCCAACTTATGAGTTTGGGCCGAATGATTGCCCTCGAGGGACGAAAGATCCGTGATCGAGAGGACTTTTCTTAGCTTTCCCGATCATGCCAAAATTAATTTTTCTAATATTTAAATTTGTATGTCCTTTTCTCGCTTGAAAGTTGATTTATTCAGTTTATATAGTTCATTGATTGCCATGAAACCATTTTTAAAATTATTTAATTGTATCAAGATAGAAAAATCTTCTCATAAGAGATTGAGTAACTACACTTCTGCATTTAAAATCTTTAATTATTATTAAAATATGTAAAAAATCACTTCTGCTTTTTAAAATGAAATGTAAGTCTAACGTTGCCTTAGACTTATAGAATGTTAGAAATATATTTTCACCTAAAGTTGCTTCAAAGGATACGCAGTATCATAAGGGCGGTGTAGTAACCATAATTCAATGAGGCTGTTAAGATGATGGCTTCCTTTGGAAGTGAGGGATGCCGCATTCTATGAGAAATTTCCAAAGCATCCCGGTCTCTTCTCCCAAGAGATGTGATTTATCAATTTCAATATCCCCTGATAGTCCAGTCAAATTGTCGAAAAAGAGGCGAAATTCCGTATTAACTCAAAGGCGCATTCTTTTTTTGCCTAATCGCTTCAGTTTGGGTCACTTATATACCATCTGGTTTTGTGACAAGAATTTCGGACCGGAACCCGGGCATGTTCTTTTAGAAAGGTGCCAAAAATCACATATGCGTGGATTGTTGTTGTCCTATGGGTTTTAACGAAAAAAGGTACAGAGAGGAAAGAAAGTCAACAAAATTCTGAGAAATTTGGGGAAAAAATAATTTCCTAGCACCAATACTTTCCGAGATACAGTGTTTCGAAAAACCCTGTTTTTTCGATTTTTGCCCAAAAATCGCTACTTTTCAGAAAACCATATAGAATTTGTATAATCGATTGACCTGAGCCAAAATGGTCTACGGATTACTTAAAATAGACGTAATTATCTTTAATTTAGGACAAAAAACAACCCTCTAGGTCCAATAAAATAAAAAAAAAGTTCTATGTTCATAAACTTCGGAGTTATGAATTTTTGAAACTTTGTGTTTTTTCACTGTTTTTCTCAAAAAATGGAAAACACGGTTTCTTGATTATTTCTGCAATCCTTGTATGAAAATTACATAAGGATAAATGAAAGGGTACTTAATTCTGAGAAATTTAAAAAACAACGTTATTCTAACTTAAATAGATCAAAAGTTATGACCTCTCAAAGTTGATCCTCTCTTTCCTTTGTGAGTCAAACGTATTGAAAAATGTAATTTCAGTCATGTTTTGACTAATACAATAAAATATAATGCACTGAATGATTACCGTCAAACGCGGCAACTTCAAACATGTGGGACAAATTCGGACAGTCCTAAATCTAAACTTTAAATTACTCAAAACGGTTCCAACTGGAATTTGGAATCAGTTAGATTCTAATTAAAACCACCTTCAACGATTAATTTAGGGCTGTCCGAAATTACCCCATTTGTCCGAAGTTCCCCCGTTTGACGGTACTAATGATTAATTAAACATTTATTGTAAATAAATTAATAATTATTAAAATGAATTATTATGTTACAAAATAATTTTTCATTTTTTACGCATTTTTCATTCTTTTTTTCACAAAAATTAATTCAAAATGGTTTATTCGTCACTTTTCATGAGTAATAAAACATATTGATAAACAAAAAATTGTTATTAAAAATTAATTTTTCACTTTTTCAGCACTTATGATTACTTTTGTCTCCTAAATTAATTGAAAATAGGTAAGTATTCATTATTTCTAAGTAAAACAAAATATTATTTTTTAAGCAGTAAATGTTAGCACAGAGTCCCTTTTCTCATAATTATTCCATTGTTTTTAGAAGGAACTGAAAGTGACAGTAGAAACGAATGCTTAAAATTATTACACCTTAAAATTAAATTAACTTAAATTCAGCAAAATTTGTCTGATTTTAACGAAATCGTTCTGAATTTATAAAACCACAATGGATGAATTCCAGAACTTTATTATCATCTATGGATAATAATAAAGTTCGGAACAGTCGTTTCCATCATTTTTAGGATGCTAGGATGTCCACTTTAAAAAAAGCGCCGCAAACTCTACCTCCTGGGTGGTGCGGAAACGAGATGTACATAGTATTGAATAAAGTAAAATAAAAAAAATGTTTATTATCCACTTTCCGTTCCTTCTGCAAAGAACAGAATAATTAGGTTAAATAGGACCAATTCTTAACATTTATTGCTTTAAATAGTACATTTTGATACGTGTGTGAGAGGTGATTATTTTGCGCACGAGACGTTTTTCGCACGAGCGAAGCGAGTGAGAAAAGTCAAGTGCGCTAAAAATCACCTTTCACACAAGTA